>PNEQ01084211.1:0-108533 GCA_003012365.1 Medauroidea extradentata | reverse complement strand
AAAGTTAAAGTGAATATTTTGACAATATATAATTGAGGGCACCGTCACCAATGGTTGTGCACAGGGTAAACAGATGTTTCTCATTCGATTAACCACTTACCTTAGACGTCTGTAACTACCCTAGAACGTCAAATTGGCAGTTTTATAAATAAGGCCCAGGCGAAGTCGCTGTTAGTGGCAGGGATAAACTTAAGACTACTTTTCGCGTGGACAGCTATAGCTACTTATCCTGCTGCAGAATTAGTTCAAGTAGCCGCTTGGACATTCTAACACTTGATGACTGAAGTACCAATATTGTGTACAAAGAGGTTTTTCATTTAAAGTAAATATTATCAGTTACGAATAATACTCGCGAGCAAAGCCGCGGGGGACTGCTAGTTGTTCTATAAAGCTCATGGAAGGTAGGAGTCCTTTTTTCTTGTATTTTTTTTCTTCGTTACTGATAGTTTATATATTCTTTATTTCGCTTACGTTTATATTCAGGGTCGTCGACAGGACTTCTGTAATGTCATGAAAACAAATATTCGTAGCCCGACACCATGCCTAATACATCCTCGGATCTTTAGTTAAGTATTTCATTTTATTCGAAACTACTTATCATCTAGAAATATTAATTAACAAAGCAATTTTATGAGTGTACTTTAAAATATACATGCCGTAAACTAGGGCAACTTTGGCACTGGGGGGGGGGGGGTAACTTTGTCCCACTCAAAATGTTGGTATTCATATAATTTAGTAAAGAATGTTTCAAATTTTACCTCTATGAATTCTGTGTATTTTTAAGCACTGAGCTTCAGTTATCTGTTTATTTACCAAATTAGTTCTAAAATTAATATTTTGAGTGAGACAAAGTTGCCTTGAAATGGGCCAAATTTGCCCAAGTGTACGGTAGTAAAACCATAAAAAATATATGAAAATCTGAGCGATCCCGGGTATACTTTGGTCCCTAGTTTGTACGTATTCAATGCAGTAATTACTTATAAAATATATTCATTATAAAATGGCAGCTACGATAGTAGATATCAGTGATCATGTTAGAGTCATTGGCTGGCAGGGTTCTCTATATAATAGTTCCCTTCACTTTAAAATAATTAATTTCCAAAATATTTACTTAGGGTTGTTAGTAGCTGACGTCACAGTGTTATGCAATACAACGTAGTCACTATGTGCATCCACGTGTAAGTGTACTTGCTGTTAGGAGAAAATACGTAATTATTGTTTTGTTGCGTAGCGAAAACGCATCAATTAACTGATGGTGGTGACATGATGGCGGACGGAAAAGAAAAATTCGCGAGTTCAGTGAGTTAATTGTTAGAATGTATACTCAGGCCCCCTCCTTTTTTTATTTTTTTTTTGTACAATGTCTGTTGTTTCAGTGAGAAGCAGAAGGCTCGGTTTCAGTCGCCATACTGAATTTTATTTTTTTTTTTTACTTCTGAGAAGAAAAATGTTAAATCGGCGACTATACCGCAAAATATATTTACCTTGAGCTACAATACAAGCACGGCAATAGAGCTAGTAATGTATAGTCAGGTCGCAGTTTGTCGGGCAAATTATAAAAAAAATTGCTACATACATTGCGGCGTAATTATAAGGTAACAGCTAAAGCGCAAGGTCTGTACTGTAGCGAAATGTAAATAGAATTTGAGGTATAATCGCAAATTAAACATTTTTCTTCTTAAATTTCCAAAAAAGCAATATATATATATATATATATATATATATATATATATATATATATATATATATATATAATTCAATACGGCGACTTAAACCGAGCCTTAATGGACGCTTCACTTCCCTGTATCTACATACCAATAAGAATGTTTGAGTATTTGGCAACGAACGTCTATAGGCCATTCGGGATCAAGTGAGTGCTCAAAAAAGCCGTACGACGGGAAATTACTAATCTCTATGGACATGTCTTGGTGTTTGCGCGTTTAAGATAAAACGTGTATTCAGTACGAATCGATACAGTTTGATAAAATAATATTTAAAATACATTAAGTCGATTTCGGTTGAATTTGTTTCAGTATTGTTAAATTAAAGTAGGAAAATATACGGAACTATATTGCGTAATCCCGCTGGCAACTGAACAAGCAGTAAGGTAACTATAGTTTAATGTTGGAATATAGTGATATTTTTCAAAGGTTAAATATTTAGTGCTTACTTTATCCCGAACAACCTATACGTGATGTTACGTACGTATGTAACCGCTTTACAGGTTGGTCCCTTTACTGTAGAGCCTTTAATTATCGGACGGAGGCATTCTCCGTCCTACACTTTAAACTGGAAACTTTGAATATTCACAGCTTTCCAGTGATTCTCCACATATTCACACTGTTGAAACTGCTCCATTGCGAAACTGCCCAAAACTACAGATTGCTTTAGCGAAATGAACTTGCAGATTGAATCAGAGATTTTCACTTCTTGAGAAAGTAACAAGTTTTTTAAACTAGATGTACAAAAAATTGTAATTTAAATTTAAATGTAATCCCCTTTTGTAAATTATGACATAAGCTCAAGAAACACATGAACCAATATTAGAATACTACCGAACTTCGGCGGGAATGCAACAACAACCCGTCGGTTGACCATGCTAACACTCTCACTTGCCCACCGTGTACATTTGGTTATAACTGTTGCCATTAAAACAGCGGTTTGTCGTTTACCAATAATGTGTGTTATTTCTGTACATCGTTTTCTCAGTAATAAACTTACTGTTTGTAGTTAAAGGTGATTTTTTTTTAAACAGCGTTACTTCATAGCTAGCAACAGAGCAAAACTAAAAATTACTAAATCTCATCTATCCATAATAACTGAACAGCAAGACGACATACTACTATAAAAATACTGTACGTATAAGTGTAACACAAAGGAAAACATTTGTTCATTTTTAAAAACAAACTAGCAAATAAAAAATTTGTAGCATGTTTGCTTTAGAAATGGTGGTGTGTTATTTACTACATATAGAATAAGAGCACATAAAATTGTTGGATTGGCATTTTAATTACAGATATAAACTGTAGTTTTGTAATTACAATTTTAGTAATAGAATTCGTACTGATTAAATGGTGAAATATAATTGCTAGTTGAATCTGTTACCCTAATCAGTTTTCTCACTTTTTTAACATTCGACATTTTTAAAACAACATTTCCGCTAGTGAAAAACCTTGCAAGTTATTTAACTGTGAAATTCAACTGGTTATACTTTGTAGTGTAGGCCGCGACTTTGTCGGCCAATGGGAGAGTTCAACTGTTTGGAGTTTAAGTCTGCCGCCAGAAAATAACGCAACTTTTGCACGACCCTGTTTATTTAACGCAGGGACCATAAATATTCGCATTTTCTTTTGAGGACAAGCTAGATTCAAACAACTATAAGCTGGTGTCAATTACGCAATTAGCCCCATCTTTTGGAGGACGCTGACCCAACAATAAAGAAGATTCTAATCACAGACCCAACCACGTGGTATCACTATGTCAGCGAGGAGTCAATGGTTAGCTGATGTCTGCTTGAGCACATATACATTCTTGGAGGATAGACTACAGAGTAATGAACCCGCGAATTTTTCTGGTCCGTAATTTGTAGGGCCATGAAATTTTCACGGAAAGAATTTTGCCCCAGTTTGTTTCGATGCCTTACGTGCACATCTGCATCTCTGCTTTATAGCCAGTGATTAGATGTTTTAACTGTCGCGTTTCTTACGGTTCTTCCCGCCAATCACAGAACGTGTGGTGTCGCAGTAACCTTACTGTGTTTGGTACAGTCAAATGAGACACGTCACTTCACAAATATACGCCGCCAATTAACTTCAATTTATATATGTGGGTTACAATGGACATCGAAGAGACAACGCCAGCACACATTACCTAGTAGGATGGCCATATTGCCAACTGTCTTTATTGCCGGAAGTCATAGATGAATATACACACATTCATAGATGAATACACAACATCTCCCTTTTCAGAACATTAAGTAGGAAAATTATTCCATCAATTAATTAAACATCAACACATTTCATATGCACGTAAGGGCTCAGAAACAAACTGGGGCAAAATTCTTTTCGCGAAAATTTCATTGCCCTAGTAATTAGTAGAGACCTGAAAAATGTGCGGGTTCTCTGGCCCGTAGACTATCCTCCAAGAACATATATGCACTCAAGCAAACAACAGCTGCCCGTTGGCTGCTCTCTGACACAGTAATACCACGTGATTAGGACTTCATTTAGTTTCTGATTTATCATTGGCTCCCTACCTTGCGCTTTAAATGCGCTGCACAGAGTGGCAATTATTCTTTTTTAGACGAAACTACTTTGGGCTCATTATATTCGTATATCTACGAAAAGAACACATAAATCAAACTATGTCGCTATTGTTTCAAAAGTTCGGCACGTTTATTTAAAACATAATTTTCGGGTCTCTCAAAATGGCCGGGTATGGGTTTTCCAGATTGCCGTATGTGTAAAAATATCAACCGGATTAAAAAAACAGAACTATAGAAACAAACGTTAGATTTTGAACTACGCTGCCCACAAATAAAATAATGTGGTCACAGCTTAAAGTCCCACAGGAAAAAGGATAATAGTAAAACACTGCACGCCAGCTCAGTAGCTTGCACGGAGAGGCGATAATATATTACAAACGTGGGTTAGTGGCACCCTTACCGCACACACAAACACAGCCTATCTAGGGAGGCCCCTTAAGGGGGCTTGATCCCTGTCAGATCGGTTTCACGGTTTTTCTTATAAATCAGGGATATACACAATGTTTTACTTTTTTCACGCTGGCAAGGCATATTTTATTTTTCCATTCACTTTTTGGAATCCATATGGCATTGTTTCCCGTAAATAAAGTAATTTTTCCTTTTCAGCTGTTTCCCGTTGCAAAATAATGAATATATTATGGTTCCAGCAAATTACAGAAAATCGATTAAGATTGTGTACATGCCTTGTCGTGACAAAAATTTTGATACATCTACTGGAACAGAAGTTATCGAGAAGAAACAGATAAATCCAAGGTTTTAGGGATCAGTACCCCTTAAGAGCGTATTTACAATTTTGCTACGTGGTCAATGATTGGATGTTTTTAAATCTTAGCGTCTTGAGGTTCTACCTGCAAACCACAGTCGTGTGGTGTTCCAGTAACCTTTGTTCTCATTGGCACAGTCAAATGAGCGACGCCCGGCGCCTATGCATGAAGACATGCTGCCAATAACCTTGAAGCAGAAATGTCGATATGCACGTTATGTAGTGACACAAATTAGTACCAAAATATTTCCACCAATATCTGTAGTTACTATACATTGCTTCTTGTGTCTATAATTGAACAGTCGATCATGAGTTTTATATTTTGACACATGTCGAACGTGAACGGGGTTATTCGGGATAATATGTTAAGTGGATAAAAACTAAAATTCGAATAGTTTCTGCTCTGATTCCCACGTTTTCGAAGCTAACAAAATGAAGCGGTGGTCTGGAAACACATCTGAGGGGGAGAGGGAGGTACGTTTTATACCGGTCGGAGCATTAGCTATATCACGTAAAAAAAAGAACTGGGAGAGTCCATTAATCGCTAGGCGCGGAGGCTGGGGGTGGCTGTACGACGCGTGGCTGGCTATGTTGACACGCTCATGCGCGCATACACACACATACACACACAAACACAAAACCGCCGAGTAAAAACGGAGGGCAAATGCCCAGGGTCACGAGAGCTTAAGGCTGCCGCCTGGTGAAGGGTGTGCTTGTGTGTGTGAGGCGATAATCGATGAGGCGCTACGGGCGACGCTGGCCGGCACATATATTGTAATATCGCTTCTACGGTCAAAGTCGTAAACGCGCGCGCAGTGTTCCTGCCGTAATGTTTTTACTGTGGAACTTTAAGCGGTGACCCTATCAATTTACTGAACGCGTCACTGCAGCAAAGTCCACTGTACTTGTAGACCTCAATTTCAAACAAATCCGTTACATATGTCTAGAGAAACAACCGCGCGAAAATGCTGATTTTAGCCAAGTTTGAGTGCTTTAAAATAATACTTCCAATGTGCGTGGTGTCTTGAAAGTCACATTCACAAGTAATCTGAGGTGTGTTTTCTTTTCGTAGATAAGCATTGTGGACGCACTTTTACTGGTCTCTGAGAAAAAAATGTAACTCCGAGCACGTAGCACGCAGTTCGAGCGCAAGCCAGGTGGCCGCCTTAAGATGCCTCTCTACCTGTGCTTCAAACGCGTTGTAGCAAGTTACGGCTATTCTTCTTTTGACGAAACTATTTAACGCAAAATATAATTGTACATCTACGAAAAAAATACACACCTCAAACTATTTCGCTATAGTTTTAAAAATTCGGCACGTTAATTAGAAACATCATTTTCGGACCCCTCAAAACTGTCAAAAATGGGGTTTCCAGAATGCCGCATGTGGAAAATTAACAACCGGATTCGAAAAACACAACTATAGTACTTTAAACTACGCATTCACGAAAATATTGTGGTTACAGCTTGAAGTCCCATAGGAAAAAGGATGATAGTAAAGCACTGCACGCTGTCTGAGTGGCTTGCACGTAGAGGCGATAATGTACTAAATACGTCGGTCAATATCACTCTTAGCGCTCCTCTCTAGGGAGGCCGCTTAAGAAGTCTCCCTACTCGTAACGTGTTGTGGTGAGCAACGGCTGTTCTTTTCTAGCGGAACCACTTAACGTGCATTACATTTGAGAGTACGAAAAAAAAAAAAACGTACTTGCATGTCTGCGACTAAATAGTACTACAGTCGTGAAAAGACGTAGCGTAAAACCTTGTACAGTTCTCGTCAGCTGAATGAAAATAAAGGGGAGAGGGTTTTAAGTCCCTTTCATACGAGGTGTTACAGCAATTTTTACCGCCATAATTATATTTTTATATTAGTACCAGGTACGTTTTTTAATTATTTTAAACATAAGTTGTGACTAAATTTATAACTTACGATTTTTTTTAACTTTCATAATTTTTACGTAATAGTTCGTAACTGTCAAAATGTGCATATTACGATTTTACGTACGACACTCAAACCAACAGACATACAGAATTGGAAAAAAATCACAGTGAATAACAATGTTGCAGGCTACAAGTTGACATATAAAAACAAAAAATTAAATTTTATGTATTTAAATAAAATGTTAAAATTTTACAATAATAATTTTTCGTTGTTTTAATATAATATGTAAACTTGTAACCTACAAAACTGTTATTCACTTTGCATTTTTTTTAGTTGGGTATGTCAGTTGGTCTTTCTGTGTCGTATATACAACGGTAACATACACATTTTTACATGTATGAGCAACAATGCTAATACTACGAGAGAAAAAAATTCATAAGAGCAAAATTTTGTCACAATATATGTTAAAAATAATAAAAAAACTATCGTACAGACATAAAATTAGAAATATGGTGTTTAAAAATACTGTAGACCGTGTCTTTAGGAGTCAGTGAGGGTGAAATGAGGTGAAGGGACAGCAAAAGAGACATGCCTGAGCCGGGATTCGAATCCAGGAGCTCTCGCACCGTAGACAGGCGCCTAGCCAATTATGCTATGGAGGCTCACGGGCGTCATTTCAGGTTTTTCTAGGGAGGCAAAATTTTTTTTTCCAGCGACAGTGACCTTGTTGCATCTTTTTAATTAATTATGTATAATAAATTAGAAACATTAATAATACAACTTTAGTTTTATGTGCTTAGGTTAGCATAATTTAAATGACAAAATACAAAAAAAAATGTTATACACTTAAAATTCTAAATCCAGGGGGGGGGGCATTTGCCCCCACCCCTAAATGACGCCCCTACGGAGGCTGGCAACAGAATGAAGCCCTACCGGGCAACAACCCACGAGCCGCCACTGATGAGAACAGTTCTTGGCCAGGCGCCATGAACGCACATACACGGGCTGGGGAAACTTTTTTCCTCCGCTTGCAGAGTTTGCACGGGCCGTCAGAGAAAGCAAACATATACCGGAGGTCAGCGGTGTGACCTTATGTTTGCAGTGGCTGTGGGCAAAAAAACTGTGTGCGCGACGAGTCGCGGAAAAAAAAAAGTTCCTTCGCCCTTATGTCTCCTTTCCGCTGCTGAAATTTCGAGTAAGAATCGGAAGACATAGCGAATATATTTCAGGACGAGATACGGTTCAAATACGAGTGAGTTTCAGTACATATTGGCACTGGTAAATATAGAAAAGTGTCGCGAATAAATTTCAGGAAGAGATACATTTCAAATACGAGTGACTTTCAGTACATTTTAGCACTGTTAATTATAGAAAAGTTTCACGAAATATTTTCAAGACGAGATAAATTTCAAATACGAGTGAATTTCAGTACATTTTGGCACTGGTAAATATAGAAAATTTTCGCGAAAAATATTCAGGTTAAGGTTAACATCAAAACCTAAACATTTTATTTCATTTTGCAGTTTGACCTTGGTTTAAGAGAATTGTGTATTGGTTTCGAATTTCCACGTTTGACGAGTGGGAAAAGCGGAGCAATAAGAACCAGAGTGCTACGCACTACAAGATAAATATCGCCTTTACTCACAGCACGCCAAACTGGTGTGCAAGGCTTACCTTCTAGTCTTTTTCCTACGGGACTTGGAACTGTGGCCTAAGTGAATGAATTGTATGGTGTGAAGCAAAGGCCAATGCACACGTATCGTTTTGCGCTTTACGAATTCAGTTGGTATTGTTGAAGTTACAGAAGTCTAAGGATTCCGTCTTTAGCCATTTTGAGAGGTCTCAAAATCATGCTTCCAAGAAGTGTATTGTTCTTTTAAAATTATACAAGTATATTTTCAGATGTGTGTTATTTCCATAAATAAACGTAAAAGGAATAAGTTAAACGGTTTCGCGTAAAAAATAATACTCGTGACACTCTCTTAAGATTTAGGGGACCGGACATGTGAACCCTGCTGTAGCGAGATTTTTTTCTTGCGTAACTATTAGAAATGTTTACAATGCGTTTATCTACGGAAGTAATACATACCGCAAACTGTGTTCCTATGATTTTAAAACTGCCATCCGCTATTTAAAAACATGATTTCCAAGCACCTCAAAAGTGCTAAAAATTGCTTTTTCCCGTTGCTGTAGCAGAGAAAAAATATTAACTATATTCGTAAAACTAAATCATAGAAACCTGCATTACACTTTACCTAATACTTCCCACAAATAAAATAATGTCATCCCTTGAAGTCAATTTGGAAAACTATTTCTACGAAACATGGGCGTACCTAGGAATATTTTTCGGAGGAGGTTCCCAACTCTCATCTCGCATAAATGTTTCATTGTCATCTATGTATGGCGTCTCTAAATGTAATATTAACATATTTTACAAAAAATTTGGTTGCTTTTGTAGTATATCGTATCTTCTGTAATATAAAAAGTAACACCTAGATAAGGAAATCCAACATTTCGGAGGGGGTTTGAACCCCCGAAACCACCCCCTGGGTACGCCCATGCTACGAAAGCACTGCACGCTAGTTCAGTCCTCCGCGCATAGAGGCGATGAGGTGTTTGAAAGACGTGCTGTGTTCAACTTATCGCCTTCTCCGCCTCCGTGCCTCGAACGTAAAAAAAAAAAAAAAAAGCCAGCGTCCACTAACTGTTAACAGATAACGTGTAAGCAACTCAGGCGAATGACAATACTGCAGTTAACAATTGAATCACGTTTTACAACGTCTGAATTTAAAAAATTGCTGCCTTAAGGGCGCGCTTCACCTCAGTTTTAAACGTCTTTATTAATTTTTATATTTGCACCAGATATTTTTTTTTCTTATTTAACACATAAATTGTGATTAAATCCTCCTCCTAGGAAATTTTTGTATCTCTCATAGTTTTCTTCGCAATGAGTCGTAAACGTCAAAATTCGTACTTTATGATTTTATGTACGCCACTAAAACCAACTGACACACCAAACCGACAAAATTCACAGTGTATGACAATGTTGTAGGCTATGATTTGACATGTATAAAAACAAAAAAATTAAATACTTTTGTATTTAATAAAAAATGCTGAATTTTGAAATGAAAACTAAAAAAATATTAACATTTTGTTTTATTATTTGTATTTATATACGTCAAGTCATAGACAACATTGTTATATAGTCTGAATTTTTTCCAGTTTGTAATGTCAGTTGGTTTTAGTGGCGTACTTAAGACCGTAAAGTCCACATTTTGACGTTTACGACTCATTACGCAAAAACTATGAGAGATACAAAAATTTCCTAAGAGGAAGATTTAATCACAATTTATGTATAAAATAAGAAAAAAAAGATCTGGTACAAATATAAAAATAAATAAAGACGTTGAAAATTGATGTGTATCGCGCCCTTAAGGTTTTACTGCAAAACTCTGATACGCGGTACCGCATACCCTTGTTATGGTTGGCGCAGTCGAATGAGTGACGTCACTTCACCACTACACGCTGCCAATAACCACGAAGCAATGCTACGAGTGTTTACTTACGGAACTGTCTACAGCAATTTACCATGTTATATTTTAATTTTTATAATCGCACCAGACTTTTTTTTATTTTTTTTTTATTTTTTTTTTTTTAGATGTCAATTGTGGCTCAAAGTTGCTCTTATGAAATTTTTTTTACCTCTCGTAGCTTTTGCATAATGACTCGTAAACATCACTAAAACCAATTGACATACCAAATTGAAAAAATTTACAGTGAATAGCAATGTTGAAGACTACAAGGTATCCTATGTAAAAACAATAAATTAGAGTTTTTTTTTATTTTAAAAAAGTTTTAATTTTTAAAATTTAATATTTTATTTTTTGTTTTTATATAGGAGATCCTGTAGCTTACAAGATTGATATTCACTGTAACTTTTTTTTTTTTTTTCAATTTGGTACGTCGGTTTTAGTGGCGTGCATAAAACCGTAAAATGCGGATTTTGACGTTTACCAGTCATTACGTAAAAACTAGGATAGATAAAAAAAACTGATAAGAGAAAATGTTAGTGACAATAAATGTCTAAAATAAGAAAAAAATATGGTACAAATATAAAATAAATATGTGACGTTGAAAATTGCTATAGAACGTGCTTTTAATGTTGGGTCTCACCCCACGTGACGGATCATTTTATTTTTCGCTTTTTTCTAAATTATGAAACGAAAAGTGTGAAATTTGGTATTATAGCGTGAATTATATTTACCTTACACTATAGTACAATCATACCGTTTAAAGAGATAACGTATAGGCAGCAATCAGTCAAGAAATTTTGGTTGGTATTCTTAAATATACGTTAACAATTCAACTGCGATGATTATAGTGTTTCACAAGGTAAATAGAAACCACGCTATTCTCGCCAATTTCACACTTTTCTTATTAAATTTATGAAAAGCAAAACATATAATAATTCAGCACGCTGGGTGAGAGCGCATCTTGAGGGCGGTTCACCTCAGTTTTCAACGTCTTTTTTTATTTTTATATTTGTACCAGATTTTTTTTCTAATTTTATACATAAATTGTGACTAAATATTCCTCTTAGGAAATTTTCGTATCTCTCATAGTTTTTGCGTAATGAGTCGTAAACGTCAAAATTTGGACTTTACGGTTTTAAGTACGCCACTAAAACCAAATGACATTCCAAACAGAAAAAAATTCACACTACATAACAATTTTGTAGGCTATAATTTGACACATATAAAAAAAAATATATATATATATTGTATTTCTAAAACATTGTTGATAATTTTTAATTTTCATTTCAAAATTCAACATTTTTTATTAAATACAAAAGTATTTAAATTTTTGTTTTTATACATGTCAAATCATAGCCTACAACATTGTTATATAGTGTGAATTTTTTCAGCTTGCTCTGTCAGTTGGTTTTAGTGGCATACTTAAAACCGTAAAGTACAAATTTTGACGTTTACGATTCATTACGCAAAAACTATGAGAGATACAAAAATTTCCTAACAGGAGGATTTAATCACAATTTATGCGTTAAATAAGAGAAAAATATATTGTACAAATATAAAAATAAATAAAGGCGTTGAAAAATTTAGGTGAACCGCGCCCTTAACACACTGAAACAAAGTGGCGAAAAAATATTTTCGTGAGAATAAAGGGTCCCTAATGATCGTTGAACCAAGTATTAGTAATATATAGAACAGTGAAACATAGCCTAAATGACATTAAGTTCGCCACAATGTTTGTCCCTTGCTATGCGGAACAGAGTATACCAGTGTACCTTGCACCATCCACTAATGATTACGTCAGCAGCACTCGCAAGTATTAATGCGAAACACTGCAAGTCACTTAGCGGAAAGCCGTGATCCAATATTACGCCTTTTTTTTTTTTTTTTTTGTGCGGGAATGTAGGGATAACGTGCGTGAGGCATACAAATTCAATTATTTTCAACCCGGGAATAGCCCTGAAACTGTACGCTGTTTTTTTAATGGTCTCGTTATGACTCTAGATGTAGAGTAACGCCGTTGCTTGCTTGGAATGTATTTAAAAAAAAAAGCCATGCACTGAAACTACAATACTGCTTTAGTGAATAATTCTTTTGGAAATATTGGGGCATATTTTATATTTTTACAACAGAAAAAAATCCTTATTATAAGACTCGATCAAACACCACAAAAACAAATTACTACTACGTAAAGACAGAATAGCAAATTAATTAACTCGTCCGGTTATAGTTTTCACACACTAAAATCACTTTCTTAAGTTTTTTTAATACTAACTACTACACTGTAGTTTTGCAAAACAAAAGTTGTTTACAGTGTAAATTAAAATCGTTACTTAATTTTTTTTGTAGATACATTTTTTCCACCATAATTCTTGCCTTAAAAAAAGCTACAACTAACCCTACCAAAAAAATTTTATTGAACTTTGTACTAGAAACACAATTTTTGTTAACATTATTTTACACCTTAAATATTTTTTTTTTTTGCGGCAAGGCTACTTTGTAGCGGCTCATATTCAAGCAAAATTCATGATAAAGGCAAAAAAAATTAGTTGTGTCATCGTCTGTGCTGTAATCATGAATTAGTCAGTGGCCAATACATTCAGTGCTCCTCTGTGATTATCCTATTTCGTGGGATTTTCTACACCTATGGGATCTATTCCACCAATAGACTTTGTAACTTTTCGCTTTGCACGTTGAACTAAACCGAACATTGCAAAGGAAATGTGTTGCTCCAAAAATTACATTTAACATATTTTCATTCCCCTAGGCAGTCTGCGAAGTCTTTGCATTATTTTATACTCATTGTTTACATTACCGTTTTTTCAAGTTTTAAGGTTATAGAGTGCATGATAAGTAAGCAAAAATGAGTCGTGCATAAAAATATAAGTATGTATTGTGCATACAAAACTTGCAGTTTTGGAATTATTTAAAGAAATATATATGTTCTGTTTGGAAGTTCCCGTAGTAAATATTCACAGAAACAAAAAAGAAGGAATGGATTGAAGACATTTTTAATTTTGAAAGCACCGTCACTTCAGCTTGCAGAGGTTAAGAAGAAGTGGGCATTTACCAGAGATCAGATGTGGGTGGTATGGGAGTGTCGAGCACTAATGTGACTTATCCATTGTAAAAAAAATCGCCATAACTGTTGCATGAATAACGTGTACACAATACAATAAAAGTTAATATTATACTACTATTAACACTGCAAAACTTAATATCCTAACTCAGGAATTTAAAGTTTTACAGCTGTTGAATTATGGTGTTGTCTTCAGAATTAACTGCATTATTTTCAACGAAAAAAATACAACAATAATTTACTATTCTTTAAACAAATGTTAGTTCTTGTTTGAGAGATAAACATTTTCTCCTATCTGATATCCGTATTCACTGAAAACAAAGTCAACTTGTACACGTAACCTTAAACATTCTTTAAAATGAAAATCGTTGTTAAACTCGAAATGTGTTATTTCTTTGTAAATCTTCCATGTAAATTTTATATATTATAGCTTTTAACCGTCACAAATTAATTATGAAGTAACATCTTACCATAAATAGTTTAGCTGAAAAAGCAAAATAATATTTGCACAACTTCTGAAAACTGTACAAATATTTACAAATAAGTTCTGTAAAGTGAGATTATTGTGGAACAGAAATGAGTTTAAAATTACAAAGTTTTTGCTTTTCTTCACTGTGCACTTTACAAGTGCGAATTCCAGTTTTGGTGAAACAGAAATAAGAATGAAAAGTCCAAATTGCAAAGTGAAAAGTTGCGAAGTTCGTTAGTGGAATAGACCCTTGTTCAAATTAGTTTGGTATAGGTGATTCTGAATAAAGTGAGCACTTAAAAAAGCCCAGATTGTTTTCTATTTGCTGCCAGTTCATATATTTCCTCTGCATGTAAACATAAACATTGCCACATGATTTTATTTACATAGACTTGTAGAATGTTTATAACTACACAAGCTAACCGGCTGCGACTTTGCCCACGTGAAATTATGTAATGTAAACGCTAACTCTGGATAAAATATGTGATGAAGGCATTTAATAGCTAGTGTACTCAATAACTGTGAACTATAAATTGCCTTAGCTCAGTGTAAAGAGCGCGCGCAATATGCTCGTATGATGTCATAGTAATTCTCATCGCAAAGTCTTGCACGGGATACGAACCCGTAACCCCACCCCTCCCACACCACAAACTGTATACAATACTTGAGTGAATGCTTAAAGGCAGGTCGTGATAATTCTTTCGTATATACAAGCTACAGTCCAAATATGTTTTATTTATGAGTAGATTGTCAAAAAGGAACAACTGTTGAATTATTTCTCCGTGATCATTCTCTTTTTACGGAGACTGTAACACTTTACTGCTTTTCATATCCTTAATTTTTGAATTTAATTAAATCCTTAATTTAATTTGTAGGTATTTACATAAGCTTCATTCTTATCAAAAAATCATCTCAATATCTCAACAGGCATAAGCGGTAAAGAAGATTATTTGAAAACGCATTTTATTATGTTAACAGCTTTCAAGGTCGAATTTCGAAAAATCCTGAAATAACTTTTTTGATATTTACGTAAGATTTATTTTAAAGCAACAACCATTTCAATATTTCCACTGGTTTAGGAGATAAATGGGATTAATTAAAAACACGTTTTATTTTTTTAAGAGCTTTCAAAGATGAATTTCAAAAAATCCTAAAGACACTTTTTTTATATTTACTTAAGCATCATTTGCAAGAAAAAATCACCTCACTATCTGAAATGGTTTAGGAGAAATCACGGATTAATGAAAAACACATTTTACGGCTTTTCACCCCCTTAATTTTCGAATTTCGCAAAATCGAAAAATTCGCAAATATGCATTTCTTTGGGCAATATTATGAAGTTAAAAAATTATGATAGCTTTCTCGGTTAGTGAGATATTATGGATTCTTTGAAAACACATTTCACCCCTTCACCCCTTTAATTATCGAATTTCGAAAAATTCATTCTTAGTGGGTGCCTATGGGCCAAGGGGAAGCTTCCCTCAAAATTTCATGGTTCTAGATCCAGCGGTTTAGGCTGTGCGTTGATGAGTGAGTGAGTGTGTCAGGACGCTTCATTTTATATATTAAGATTACACTACTCCGATAAATGTTATATATAATACCTACTCATTAAATTTCACGACTGCTGTATATATGCTATGCTCAATAGTGATCTTAGTTATAAATACATGCGAGTTAACGTCTTATATCACTGGTTTCTGTGCATCTACCCTTAATATTACCGAAACGAATCTCGTAAATGCATGTATAGTATACCCAAACTTTTAACTCAAAACGGCCACTAAAAACACACGACATAACACGCAATTCAAGAATTCAAGTTCCTTTCAACATACTGCCATGAACGACGACGACGCACTTAACAGAAACAATTAATAACGTATCATCTTAATGTGTGAAACAGGATAAAAATGCTGTTTTCTATTTCCAGATACCTAAGTTGTCGATCATGTAACATAACAATTTACAGATTACTAGTGACTTCACATAATTTAGCATTGCTATTCATAAACAGTTACTTCTAATACTTTAAATGTGTTTATCAGAAACCTATATTTATTGCCTCGGTTAGGTCACTTTGTGCTGGCGCTAATTAAATTAAATTATACATCCAGTAGGTATGTCAATAAGATCATAAATACATATTTTAAAGTATATAAAATAAAAGAGGTCGTTTGCATTTGATGTTCTTTCATTAATTATGTATTGAAATAAGAAAATACACGGAACTATATGCAATGATTCGCTACCAACCATACAAACAATAATGTAACTATTGTTAATGTTGATGTATATGTAGTAACGGCTAGTGATTTTTTCAAAGTTTAAATCTTTAGAGCTCACTTTATTTTGAATTATCATTAATATCAGTGAGCATACGAAACGTTGTTTACTTGTAAGAAATAACCTTGTACAGCACACAGCAAAACATTTCAGAATGACAATACTTTAATTTACAAATTTATTCGTGACCAGACAAGATAAAACTGAAAAAAAAAACATTTATTACAGTCGATACATTTTATGAAAAACCAGTATACTACAGCTAAAAAAAAGGGCAATCCTGTGGAACAGTTTGTACAAGAACCTTTTAGCCAAGTTGATAAATTTGTTATGAATTATTTGTGACACTTAAATGTCTTATATTTATTTGCAATGCAAGCCAAGGCGTAAAAGTTACTTTTCCTCGCAGAATATTTGCAAACGTCGACAAAAAGTGCTATCCACGATTGTCATTTTATTGTTTTCCCTTGCAGTGACTTTCGAAAACTCCCAGTTTTAGAGTTTTTCGTTTATTTATTTCTACGCCTTCCGAACGCTTGTAATTTCACAAAAAAAAAGTTCCTATGCTGTAGGGTTAAATACAATTGGTTCAGTTACTCGTCATTTAGGACTGGAAATTTTTCGCTTAATTATTTTAGTATTAAGTAGAATACAAACGCAATATGCATTCCCTCTACTACTGCACTTAAATCACAACATGTAATTCACAGGTAATTCGTGAGGCCCGAGCTGATTTCAAACCTGCAAATGAACGGATTACTTACCGAGCTACCAGATCTAGGTTTAAACCGGCCGCTGACTGGAGTAACACCCTATCTACAAACAGCTGGGACTAGAGGACATTATAATCAGTAAACCCCCGATTATCCGTGCATCGATTAACCTGTTTTCGGATTATCCGTGCGGGATTATGTGAATTTAACTCTGTAAATCTTGTAAAAAAATATTTGAAACATAAGATTGTCAACTCTTGCACACAAGAATGGATTAACGATATTTAAACATCACTTTTTTATCGTGTTTACATTACACCTCAGACATATTTTCATTTATGTTAGAAAAAAAAACGGTGCGATGTGTATGAGTAAATACGGTATTTGTAGGGCCAACCATACATCGTTATGGTGTTTGAGGGAATTATAAATTAATACCATCTTTTTATATTGGCAAATGAGCTTTTTCGAGATATCCATGTATCCCAATTATCCTTGTATCACCTAACATTAATTAATACAAATAATCGGGAGGTCTTTTTGTCTTTCAGTAACGTGTGTGTATATATACCACTCATCTGATGTGCTGAATAGGCAATAGCTGTACCGTAAAGTGAGGTTACTTTGTACCCTCATGGGTAACTTTGCACCGCCTGAGTAATTTCATTCGATATAAAAATTCCAAGATACTCTTCACTCTAAAGAATTTTTTTTATATTAAATCCGTGAATTGTAAATTATTCAACAATTTGAGATTCTGCAAACCTCTACTTACAACAGAAATATGTCTTGCTAAGTAACCCCAAAATTTGACAAAGTAACTGCACTTTACATTAGTGCCTAATGGTGGAATAACAATAGTGCCACAGAAGCGACGCGAATAACAAAATATAGTCTGCCAATAGGCCCCAAGGTTTCTGTGACGTCAGTATGTCCACCTCGACGCTGATTGGCTCTCACCTTTTGTTATTCGCATTGCGGGTATTCGCGTCGCGTCTATCGCGTCATTGAGGTTCCACCGCGATACAACAGAGTCAAGCTTGCAGGTCACTGAACTGGCGAACTTTTCATGTCTGCACATTTTCATTCGCAAGCACAATTTGCTGTAAATGTGGCGGTCCGCCCAGGCAGCCAAACCGCGTCACTTATATATATATATATATATATATATATATATATATATATATATATATATATATATATATATATATATATATCTTCCGAAAACTGCTCAGCGTGCATGTATGCTCAGGAATTGCATTCAAAGGAAGTTAGACACGTGTTTTTCCGCATACCAGTTCCTCCATTTGTCTCTGAAGTTTATTCCTAAGCTGCCTTAAGGGCGTTCGAGTGGTGAAAATTAATAATTTTATATTTTTATGAAATATTGTTAGTTTTGTAGACATTACTTAAGAGTACATTTACCTCTAACGAAAAAAAAAAATTAGCTCAGCCAGTTTTCTCGTAATTTGCATATTTTTACTTCATACAAAACTTGAAAACCGGTAAATATATTGAAATGGAAAAAATTACATTAAAACTACTCGTAACTGTCTACGGCTTGAAGCATATAAAAACCCATTATAAAATATTTTTGTGTTTAAATTAATTTCTAGAAGTAACAAAAATTATTTCAAATTTTAAAATTTTTTTTATTTAACATAAAAATGTTTTGTAATGGGTTTTATATGCTACAAGCCATAGACAGTAACACGTAGTTTTGATGTGATTTTTTCCATTTAATTATGTTAACTGGTTTTCAAGTTTTGTATGAAGTAAATATATGCAAATTTTGACTTTGAAGTGCCACTACGGGAAAACTGGCTGAGCTAATTTTTTTTTTCGTTAGAAGTATGTGTTCTCTCAAGTAATGTGTACAAAACTAACACTATTTCATACAAATACAAAATTGTAATTTTTCACCACTTGAACAACCTTAAGGGGCTGTTCCAGTGCTTCAGGCACATGTATGCAACCCGCATGAACCCGTGTAAATCAAGGATAATCTTACTATCACTACCAACATTATCTTCCCGTTTTATACGAGACAGAGTCGTTGTTATTTTCGCTGCGTTTGCCGAAGTTAAGTATAAAGAATGGTAGCTACAAATTTTACAAAACTTTTTTTCATATCACGTTGATAATATAACTGTTTGATATACTTGATTTTGCAGAACGCAGTGAAAATAATAATTCCTGTGTCTTTGATAAAGTACAAAGATAACGTTGTAATGTGTAATATTCTTATTGCTACAGCGATAGTAAGATTAGCCTTGATTTATATGGGGATAATGCGGGTTGCATACTTGCGCCTGAAACACTGACACTGCGAAAATCGGTATTGTTGCGGTCATTTTTTGGTATTAAAATTTGGTCGGAGAATATTTTAAAATGTATATAGAGGCGTTTAAAGTACACTTTTCTCGTTAATGCTACACTATATAATTAGAAGGTCGCCACTGAATGTGTCATAGAGGTGAGTTGTTGGCGAGAATATTACACGCCAGTTCAGTGACATGCACCTAGAGGCTAAGGATAGGTGTGGTGTGCATTCTATGTCGTCCTTACAGCGTCTGCACTTCCAAGCCTCGAACGAAACGGGTAAAATACTTTTACCCAGGCGGCCACTTCACTGTGAAAATTTTTCTGCGTCGATTTACTGAATTTCCGGCAAAAATTTCTCCGGATACCTCCGTGAATTCACGGAAACTTAGTTCCTAATCCAGCGGAAGCTTTCGTAAAACAGTTTCATCATACGAAACTGAGACATACTTACATGTCTATAATGCTACAGTTGCATTTCTACAGATTTGCAGATTTACCGGTGATGATATTAAAATATATGTGTTATATTTAAAGCTCTTTAACCCGTAGACTTACTTTTTTCGTGCAAGTGTCCGCAGACTTATGGACATATTACGTGTGATTCCGTAGTGTATATTTACTACATACATTTCCGTATTTTTATTTTACGGGCACTATTTCTGTTTACTAACTATACATTTCCGTTTAAATTTATAACGGTGTACATGAGAGTATTTCAAGTGGTACCGAAGGCCAGTGGAATTTTTTAGTGTGTTACTAAGGAGTACTAAACAACATTTGCTAAAAAAAACTCTCACAACCATTAGGTGGCACCATTAAAAAATAATTTTGGTTGTTTTACGAAGTACTGATAAAAAATTCCCCAGAAGTGTCTGTTAATTTATGGAAGGCAACTAGCTCCACTTATGAAAACTCGCATGTTTATGGGACTTCTCTAGGATGCAGGCACAATAATGCATACGTTTGTCGTTTAGTTTCTTCTCGCAGTTTTACATATGTTTAATTAATGAATCGTAATTATGTTTAACTAAATAATGTTTAAACAGACATTTCCGTCAAACTGGGAATTAATGGGAATTTTAACACTGTTGAAACAGGCACAAAGAATGCAAAGGGTGCATCTGCACCCACAATTGCGATATGTCTAGTAAAACAGACATACAATTACTTGTTTTTATAATGTTAGGCCTAAATAGTACTTCCACTTCCCAAAACGTTCGTGAAATTTAGATTGTGGTTTAGTAAAATCAAAGTACGTGTTTCAAGAGCCGACTAAAGTTAATTACAAAGACATATATCAACAGAAGTATTAAAGGTAGCCCTATCATTTTTAATAAGCACGAATATGTTGATTTTTAAGGTGTTATTAAAATTCCTTACAGAGATACATTCAACACTTTCGTTTGGAAGCTCCTTAAAAAACACTAATTTGTAACTTAAAAATTCACATTTTTTCCTCCCCACATTCGTTGTGTGTGTATACATACATATATATATATATATATATATATATATATATATATATATATATACACACACACACAAATATACAGCCTATATACATATATCCACTGGTTGATATAAGTTTGGATAAATTTGACAGCAACTTATGGACAGTAGTTTTTTAATATTTTGTGATTTTTTGCACAATGCAACACATGTTTATCTCTAAAATGAATCTGAGCTGAGATGTCCATTTCAGCATTTGTATTGCAAAGTTTGTCTTATGTAGTGCCACAAATCACGAAATTATACAAATTATTGTCCATAAGTTGCTGTCAGATTTATCCAAACTTCCATGAAACGGAGTATACATACATACACACTCTAATGTATGCACCCCCATTATCATAAACCTGCGCACGCTTGTGTACACAGCGTGAACGTAAACGAACAACGACACATGCCCAGATCGACATAAAATAACGGCCTACAAGTCCAGTTGTAATACTACCCGCAATTCTACCAACGAGTTAACACGCGAGATGTCGGCTCAGTGGTGAACTACGGCAGCGGAGAGGCTGACAAGATGGCGCTGTGGTTATATCCGGGAACACCATGTTTCATGCATTGTACATTGTTGATCGGGGGACATGGCAGGGCTGCCACACAAAAAGAAAAATTTTGTAGGAAGTACTCACAACCAAATTATTCTGCAGTAAACACAACATAATTTTTTGGTCACCACTACATAATTTTGCACTGTGAACAATTGCAAAATATTTTGTAGCTGCCACAATTTGTTTCCATGCAAATTTAACAGTTCGATACAACATCAATATAATTTGACTGTTCTTTTTATCGTCTTTGTATAGTGCCAAGTGTTGCATAATATAATACAAATAATCATTTTTAGCAATTTACGATTTACTGTGCATGATGGAAACCACAATGAAAGTATATACTATTACTGGAGCTTATCTCGAAGATTTGTAACTAGCATTGAATGTTTTTAATGCAATTGCGATGTTTATTGGTTGACGTTGGTTCTGCTGTGTTCTCTGTTGGCAAATGCTGCATGACTGCAAGCTTTTCAATGCATTTTTATACTGCTGTTTTAAAATTCACAAATATTTATCTGAAATTAATTTTATCTCACTATAAAAAATGTCTCGTGAGTAGACATTTTGTTCCATTGCTTTGTTAGAGAGAATTTAATTTTATGTTCCTGGTAAAGGAGTCACTTAAAAGATCATTTTTAAAACTGGTGATCTTAATGTCATTTATATTAGCTTGAACATACTTAACTATAAAATTGAGTCAGGAAAGGCGGATGGAAGGGGTCCAAAATCTACCTCCCTACCAAGTAGAACAATAATTTTAAAATTCATTAATTTATTAGTTTGTAAACATATGCCAGGTTCGGTAAAGCAAACACAAATCATGGCTGTGGTCCTGATGGAGTTGTAGCGTATTCTGTGCTATTTATGAGGTCTTTTAACTATTTAACAGTGTATCTGGTCATGGAAAATAAGTAAAGAAATAAATCAGGTATTGTTCCCACCCCTGCCCCCTCAACACTAATTTCGCGAAAAGGTTTTTCGTTTCTCACCGACTTATTTGTACATCTGCAGCTTTACTTTGATTACTGGTCAAGTAAAATTTTTTCCTGCGAAAATCGTGTACCTTTTTTCAAAAACAACTTGCAAGTAAACACTGTATCTCGAAACTGACTGCTTACTGGAGCTACAGCCAATGAAAAAACAAGTAAGGCAAGAGTGTATGTCGGGGATGACAGAATATTTAGGAATACAGAAATAAAAAAAAACTGGTAGAACTGCAAACTCAGTTACACATACCAGCCCCACGGCCAGCAACATAGCGGAAATGCCTACCATTAATAAACATAAGGCTACTGCCCTGTTAGGCGGCAGCCAGGCCAATAGGAAACCTGCCGTAACATACAGAAGCCAAACATACACGGGGCTGGTTTCAAGAGCCCGAGTAGCCAGTAAGCGGCAAAGTTAGCCAGTATCAAATGTGCCGCCATGTCATTTCACGTCTGTGTTACCATTTAGTCTTTGGTAGGGTCAAAGCTGCAAATCATTCAACTTGTCAAATTTTCCAATCTCTACCTGTAAGCAGAGACCAAAATATTTCGCGATTTTATTTTAATTGAAGCAAGATTTCAAACGCTTATTCATTTTCGTCACATTTTCAATTTGATCGTCATTTTGTAAGACACATCCTGGAGACCTCTGATCTAGCAAAAATCCTGTAAGGAAATGAGCCAGGTTGCATATAGGCTAGCGGGTAATGAACAAACAGCCTAACCTGAAAAATGTTCCTATCTCTACTCATAACCTACTTAGTATGCTTACCTCAGCGGCATCGCTGGGCCGCGATTGGCGCAGTAGTTAGAGCACTCGCCTCCCTTCTTGTCGATCCGGTTTCGATTCCGGTAGCGGGCAGGTTTTCTCAGGGATATCCTATTTCCCCACCCCTCCAATTCCAGCGCTTCGCTGTTGTAAGACTTTATTCCATGTCATCCTACAGACGTCCAGTAGTAAGTCTGCATCCGAGGTGCAATACCATGATTTTCGGATATCATCCTCATACACTCTAAAAAATATTTCGTAAATTTGCCACGCGTGTGTATAAAAACACTAAGAAAGTAGGAATGGTAGAACTTTTTCACAGACATCCATGGTAGCATTCCTAAACCTTTTTTTTTATAAAACAGTCAAGTGTATACTAAATATACCAAAATTTTATTGTAATAATTGTAAAAGTTTGCATATTTACAAGGTGGAAGTATGGTAACTGTCCCATACAGTGTTTAGGTTAATTACTTTGAAAACATTTTAGGAAGTTTTTTTACAGTGTACGATATTTATTAATAATCATGACGACATGGACATTCCATTAAACTTTTGTAAGCATGGCTGCTTTTATATCTGCTGGTTCTGAACATTTTTCGATGGTTGTGCTGTCGATGTGGAGTAATCGAAACTTTGCGGATCATACTCGAGACTAAACAGGTGAACGGTGGCAACATTTTATCAGCGGGAATGTTGGTGTGTATAAAACCCGGGAAGAGGCGCTCTTGGGGGTGTAATGAACCCGTCCGCCTCCCGGTCGTTCATCCTCTCTCGCGTGGCTGGCTGGGGCGGCTGATAAATCCCGCACATTGCAGGGACAAGCGCGGAACAGCTCGAGTTTTTGGGCGCATGTGTCTTCCATGTGTAACGACGTACCTGCTCGTCGTACCTCATCCCCTCTCCCTTCACCCCTACACCTCCCTCACGGGTGATTTATGTTCGCTGTGGCTGTCGTGTGGGCCCTCCACTCAGCTTATGTATAGGGCTAGCAGACTGTGCTCTTCTATCTGCTACATCGCCCCTATGGCACGATCCTGCAGCTGTAGTGGGGTCCCGCTCTTCATTTTGATTTTCCATTTATTCACTAAACCATTTTTCGCGATGTCGTTCAAGTAGTTTTCTATTTAAAGCCCCTTTTAAGTCGTGCCAAACCTTAGTCTAAGTACGCCAGATTATCTTAATAGGCTTTACGTAATTCGAAAAAATTTGTATTTCTCTTTTTAGTATTTTTCTTAAGAACTTACATTTTAAAACATTTTTTTTAAATTTAGTAAAAGTTTTTCATAACAACGTCTCTGCACTTCAAATTTCATATAATAGTAATTGAGTTATAATAACATTGAAAGTGATTAATTGCAAAAAAAAATCCAGTTGTATACAAATTTTTTAAAAAAATCTGAATGATGCGAAATGTTGTTAAGAGTCATTAATGACAGTTTTATAAACAAACTAGCTGCCCCGACAAAAGTTGTTTTGTCACGTAAATAAATTAAAAATATTTACTAAACAATAGCACTTTGGAGTATAAAAAATAGATAAAAACCTATTCGCAGACCTACCGAATGTATATATACAATTTCACTGAAATCTGTTAAGCCGTTTCGGAGGAGTAGGGAAACAAACACTGTGACACGAGAATTTTATATATTAGATTAGTAACACTATATCTAGAAGTTGTCATATCGGCGGCTTTCATCTGTCATGCCGTGCGCAACCATGTGTTGTGACGTGTGCTGCGCTGTTTATTATGTAGTTAGCATATTGATATGTTCTCCAGCGAGATGTATTGGCTTCAGACGTAGAGACGTATTGCATTATGACGTTACATTAACACAATGCATGACTGCTGAACAGAAACCTGGTGATGTTCAATTAACACTTTAACCAGCATGGAAAGGTTTCCTGTGAGCATGGATAAATGTTTTAACGTCAAATTCATTTAGACTTAAATTAGATGCCTTCATAACTTGTACTCAAAAATACTGAATAGAAATTTCGTAATTATGCTCTATGTACCACGTGAGGTTGTGTACATTCTCAACATATCACAATACTGTTTTGTCGCCGAGAGCATTTTTTTTTTAATAGTTGCTATTTTATTCGCAGTATTAATGTTTTTGCGTATTACTATATGACTATTTCCTTTGAAATTCTTCCCTCAGTCCAGCTTACATTGTTATAGCAGGTTTTTCTAAGTCTTTACGCAAATATAATAAAGGGCAAACCTAGCCTACAGCTTTTGCCAACTTTTGGAGCAAAACATTTACCTGGTGAGGTATATTTTAGGCAAAATCAGAAAGATATATAGTATACTAGACATAAGTAAAACGAAGATACTTTGGTAAGTTATTTCTCTCTTTTTTTTTACATTGCACTGCTTGGATGTAACGATAATTAATAATAATAGCGCCGGACTTTATTACATAATTATTGTATTATTGTCAATTTTATATCGAACTAGCTGTCCCGTTGCGGCTTCGCCCGCGTGTACTATAGAAAAGAGTAACTAATTTTTAGTTACGTGTTAATTGATGGTGATACTATATTCTATATTATACTATATTCACTGTTTATCTTCAAAACATCAAATACAAACAGATTTGTCCAGTCCACTGCGCTAAGCGTACTTTTTTTAATTCATCTTTATTTCTCTATAAAACAGCTGCCCGGCTGCGGCTTCCACCGCAAAACAGCTGTCCGGCATTTAACAACTAGCGTACTCAATAACAGTGTAAAGAGCGCGCGCAATACGCTTGTATGATGTCATGTAATTCCCATCGCAAAGTCTTGCACGGGATACGAACCCGTAACCCCATCCCTCCCACACCCCAAACTTTATACAATACCTGAGTGAATGCTTAAGGCCTCGATCACAGGAACATACCTACATTGTTTAAACAACAATAACAATAAAGCTCAAATTGACTCTACTGTTTTAGGGGGGTTTTTTTCGACAATTTTTCGAATTTTTCTCGCCGTAAAAACCATCTTTGAACTTCAACGAACATTAAAAAAAAAAAAAAAAAAAAAGAATTGGCCAAATTGGTCCAGGTGTTGTTGAGTTATGCGCTTACCAACACATTTTGCGATTCATTTTTATATTATTATGACTGCCTAAGACCAACATTGTCACTGTTTCTTGAGTGCAATTTTTTTACCATGCCTACCAATTCCAATTTATTTAGTACATTAAATTTATGAGTCTGTGTTTGGTATTAGTGTAACAATTTAATGAGTATGATCTTTGAAAGAGCTGTGCAATGGGAGTGCATGACTGGATTTATTTGCTTGGACATACTCCATTGCGAAATAAATGACTATCAAAAGAAAACTAAAAATAAGACAACAAAACATCAATAAGCATAGTATGCTTTGGTCATCAGGATACATACACAACGTGAAATTCCAAAACTGGAATCGGGTCAGATAAAACAAGGAACTAACACAAAATAAATGAAATAACAAAAATGTAAAAAAGAAACCTAAGTTGACATGCGAAACAACGATGAGAGGAAACAAAACACAGTAGTTTTCTAGACAGACAGTATAACGACGTTTCGAGAACTGGAATTTGTTCTCGTCATCAAGTAGCCACACAGGGTTCAGGAATCAGTCGCACTCGTGTATCCTTTGTGCCTGTTTTAACAGCGTTAAGAATTTCCGCGAATTCCCGGTTTTACGGAAATGTCTGTTTAAACATTATTTAGTTATACATAATTTCGTTTCATTGCGATAAGAAAATAAAAAAATAACCGTACACATTATTTTGCCTGTATCCTAGAGAAGTCCCATAAATATGCGAGTTTCCATAAGTGGAGCTAGTTGCTTTCCTTAAATTAACGGACACTTCTGGGGAATTTTTTACCAGCACTTCTTCGTAAAACAACCAAAATTATTTTTAACAGTGCCACCTAATGTTTGTGAGAGTTTGTAGCAACTGTTGTTTAATACTCCTTAGTAACATACCAAAACATTCCACTGGCATTCGGTACTACTTCAAATACTCTCAAGTACACCGTTATAAATTTTAACGGAAATGTATCGTTAATAAATGGAAACAGTGTCCGTAAAAATAAAATACGGAAACGTCTATAGTAGATATACACTAAAGAATCATATGTAATATGACCATAAGTCTCCGTACACTTGCACGAAAAAAATCGTAAATGTATAGGTTAGAGAGCTGAAAATATTACGGATATTTTTAATAACATCACCGGTAAATCTGTAAATCTGTAGACTTGTAAGTATCGCTTAGTTCCATGTGATGAAACTGTTTTACGGAAACTTCTGTTGGATTAGGAAATAAGTTTCCGTGAATTAACGGAGGTACCCGGAAAAATTTTTTACCGGGAATTCCGTAAATTGACAGAGAAAAATTTTCACAGTGTAGAAGTACGCATCAGATTCCACTTCGCCACAACGAGCCAAGCACTGAAATAGCTTACAAGTTTCCCCGCCGATACATTTTTACTATGGGAAGTTAAGCGGTGACCGTATGATATTATTGGTGGAAAGTTTGTAGTAAAGTTCAGTGCATGTTTCTATCTTAGTTTAGCATATATCCGGTTACTACATTTTGAAGAACGGCAGTTTGAAAAGACAGTTTTTACCAATGTTGGAGAGCTTCGAAACAGTTTATTTAATCAGCACAGTGTTTTAACAATGGTGTTGCGTACTGGTCTGTAGTGTGTTGTCTTTCGTACATTCATATAATAGGCACATGTGGATTAGTTTAGTAAAAAACGTATTTGCGAACACAACGCAATGTATTTGAAGTGCGTGCTAGGCAGCGCCCTTAATTTCACAACAACTAACTTTACCATAAAAAAAATACTGTTGAACTATATTGATGGTTACAAACTAAAAGTACTTTAGACATACGCCAATCAAAATGTTCATTACGTTACATCAATTTTGCAGTGAATCACACTTGACCAAGAAGTTTCTTTTCTGCAAAAAAGTAGTGTTGGGTTAAAGACAGCTATTTTAGAGCATACAGTCTACTTTCTATTGGTCATGGATGGTGCTACGTCGAAACTACTAACTTCTTAACCAGTATTGCCCAAAACCACATGCGTTAGCCATTGATTCTTCTTAACTTTAACTCATTTTCTGACATGCTAAACATTTAAGTTGCTAGCAGAAAATTAGTTATGTAACAATATTGGTTGTACGTAACAAGAAATAGCATACGGTGAACAATACCTATTGTGGCCGAAACATAAAGTTCTTACTTGCAAATCAAAACACATTAACTAAAAACGTACAATATATTTATTACATTCTATAACTTATATATTTTCTATTGGCCAAGTGTTATTAAACTTTGTTTTCAGCTGCAGTTGGTGACGTCCCATTATTTGCAAACTAGCTGCAAATCTAACTCTATCACCTATGCGGACATTATGAACAATATAATTTGCACACAATTTCTTTTTAGTTGCATTCCGTCACGAGATAGGCCTACATTTTTTTTCGCGTCTCTCTTGATGTTTGCCCCTGGGATATCCGTAGTCCCGCAACTCACTTCTGGTTACCGGGACGGCCTATGTGCAGTTAGCCTGGCGTTGCGACCACAGCGAGGATGACCATCGCAAGCCTTGACGGAAATACGGTTTTTTTTATTTGTACGGTATCATTTATTTACAAACAGCTCTCTGGAAAAATACAATACTTTGAGAAAATCTTACAGGTTCATACCACATCGCGTATAATTATGACGTAAGTGATTGGATGTTTTATCACCCAGCGTGTGGAGGTTAAACCCGCAAATCACAGACGTGATGTGTGGCAGTTATCCGTGTGCTGATTGGCACAGTCAAATGAATAACAACTCAGCACAAAAACACTCTGTCAATAATCATGAAGTTGAGCTGCAGGTGTGCACGTAAGGCACTGAAACAAAGTGCTGCAAAAATATTTTCACCAAACTTCCCCGTCTACAGACATTACGTAATGTTAAAGGTGTCGCCTACCTGCGCGTTAGTGGCTCAGAAAAGACGGAGCTATAAGGGCGACGTTGAAGCGCGCAATATTCCCGCCGATCCATTTTTACTGTGTAACTTAAAGCAGTGATCATATAGTTTTACTGGGAGAAAGTCTGCAGCAAAGTTCAGTGTACGTTTCATTTTGAGTTTCATATAGCCTACATCCAGTTAGCAAATTTTGAAGTACGGCAGACTTAAAATACCATTCTTGGCTATGTTGTAGGGTTTGGAAACATTGTTATTAACGAGAACGGTGTCTATATAATGGCATTCCACCCTTGGCCTAAGTGTTTTCTTTTCGTACATCGACACAATGAGCACAAGTGTAATTGTTTCGTAAAAAACGTATTTACGGACACACTGCAGCACATTTGAAACACGAGGCACGTGTGTATATTAATATTAAAAGTTTGTGGCGGTGTAATTAGTAAGTGCTTACTGTATCATGAATTAGCACTTTCGTGAAGGTCTCTCATAACTACTTATATTTCAAAATACTTTACCTCGCAGCCAATTCAGTGATTGGTTGATTACACACAAAGAAATTGGTATGGTACTGTAGCTATATTATTATATAGCTAGATATATTATACATATACACACCCGCGTACGTTTGTATATAGCGAAACTAATATATATTTTATCCAACAAAATTTTGTTGGCTAATGAATCTATGAAACACGTCAAAAATTCGTACCTTTTGTTCTGGCAAAACGTATGTTTAACAGAACTTGACTCTCCCGTTGAGGAAACAAAATCATCCAATCAACAGTCAATTTGGTTGATATAACGTTTACACGTATTTCGTCGTATACAAACACACATGCGGTTGATTGAACCAAACATAATCTATGTGGCAGCTCTTAAACATGTCTTGGGGTTCTGCCTGCGAATCACAGATGTTTTGTGTAGTAATAACCTTGTTCTGATTTGATATTTGAACGATTCTTGCAATGGGTTCGTATTACAAACATAACAGTTTTTTTTTTTACATGCGCCATAGGGGGAGAATGAAGCCTTATTGCAGAAAAACCCACCATAAAACAAGTCGGCTATAATCCACTTAGGAATTAATTTTGTGTTGTTTATATTTGTATTATGTCCTTGTGTCGTCTTCTGGGATATGACTACATTCCTTTAAGGAATTATCTGTATGTTTTATGTCCGTTGACTATAGCTTACTGGCTTTTCTTCCTTTGTTTTTTATTTTATTGAGGGGTTTTCTGCAACACTAGCCCGCAACGGCGTATGTTAAAAAAACTGTTACGTGTTCTGATTGGCGTAAAGAAATTTTTAAAAAGTTCTCTTTACGCGTCCAAAATAAAAAACTAAAAGAGAGCTGAAGATGTCCGCTTTAGTTTTAAATCTAGCTTTAGCTTAAATAGTTTCATGGAAACTTGTGTCTCTGCCTATAAATAGAGAATCTGTCAAATGTAAGACGGTTATATGTGGCGAAATGCGTGGGTTGCTATGTTAGAGAAGTTGTTCTGTCCTCAGCGCGTCTTAGTTTCGTCTGAGAGGGCTTGTACTTCCATTCCTCCTCCTTCCTGCAAATCCACCATAAACAACCAGGTCAAGGCGTTTCCTTCCCTTCGCTTCTCTTCGCCGTAAGATAGCGCTACAATCTCACAATTTACTACAAACAAACGCACCGAACCGAACAGATGTACTTACCAGTGATTCACACGTTCCCAGAAGTTCTGCGTTACCTCCGTGTACACTGACAACATTATATACTTATTACTTAACTAGCAATTGATTTTCGTTCGCGTGGTTTTCAATGTAATACTTTAGATGTGTGCAAAAGTTCAGTATAAGTACTCCAAATTATCAGTAGTAATTTGTAAAAACACGTATTTCTATTTTTAATATATATATATATATATATATATATATATATATATATATATATATATATATATATATATATACTTTTTTTCAAAAACTAAATTTTCCCAAACATAAAAAAAATAAAAGTTTTTGATAAAAACTTTTTAACACTTAAAAATTCCATGTATACTATAATATTAATACTGATAATAATATTAAAAGTTGTATGTAAAGAATTTTAAATTTCTAAAATAAAAATCTGAAACAAAAAAAATATTCGGAAATACTAAATTCTGCAAAATTATGTGAATGACATTTAAATTACCGTTTTAAAACAACTTTCGGTAAACTTTTTGGGTACCCCGTTTCGCTCACCCCCCCCCCTTCCTCCCCAAAAAATTATATATATTTATATATGAAAATAACCAAATCTGAAGGAATTTGTAAATTTTACGGAGTGCTATCACAAACCAATACAACAAAACAAGAAAATAGTCAACACAAATGTAGAAAAATAAAATATACATAAAAAAAGGAAAAGTCGAAAGACAGAACAAAGTAATGTGTAAAAACTCAGGACAGAGCACAGACAATACTGAGACGAAGACAATGTTCGACACAAGACACAGCGATGAAGACACAACAGAACACAGTCGATTTCTTAAAGCAAACTTTTTACGACGTTTGTCTACTCCCGTCTTCCGGTGATGTGAAAGAATTTTTTTATTTTTAAGGACTACGGTGCGAGAGGTCCTGGGTTCGAATCCCGGCTCGAGCATGGGTATTATGTTGTCTTTTTTACCTCGCTTCATCCTTGTTGTTAAAGAACCCTCTCACCTCACCTCTAATCCCTCCCCTTGCGCCTTATTCAGGAGAGATGCACCTCAAGACTCCTTCACAAGTGCACAGTTTACGCATATCCTAACCATCCAAAAATCCTAGTTATATGGATAGAAATGATCTTTGAAAGAACTGTGCAATGGGAGTGCATGACTGCATTCAGTTTCTTGAATGTACTCCATTGCAAATTGAATGACTGTCAAAGAAAACTAAACAAACAAAAGAAAACCATAAAATAAGCCGAGTATGTTTAGTCAGCAAGATACATACACGTATTTGTTTAGTTTCCTTTGACAGTCATTAAATTTGCAATGGAGTACGTCCAAGAAACTGAATCTAGTATATGGATATAAGTTGAGCTTGACCCGACTTGTCTTTATCGCCGTACATGAAATACATGAACACGTGCACTGAATAATGGAGCATACTCTACCAACTATGTATGACGTGTGTACGTGTGAAATGTGCTTGACGATCGTTATGTTTGTGGTGTTTTAGCAGTCGAAGCGCTCCACATCGCCAACCAGCTATGCCAGTACGGTTACTTCTTCCCCGTCAGCGACTCCAAGAACCTCGTCGTCAAAGATGACGGCTCTCTCTATCGCTTCCAGGTGAGTCCCACGACGCATCTATGGCCGCCTGTCATATTAGTTAAGGCCAAGCTCTTTAGTTTTCAGTAGTTTCTAACACAAATTAATACATGTACCAAAAATACATTCTGGGAGTTTTAACACTTATATATCATCGTTTGTATCTGAATTTTTCTGGTACAATACACCAAACGGATTTTTTGATTTCTGCCCCTGAAATAGCACATATTTTGTTTTCAAAGTAAGCCAGAATGAAGAAAAATAATTTTTTGTTAGTAAACGGTACATTATTTTTTAAAAAAATGTTCTGGCAAAATTGTGTATCGTATGACTGTACACAGTCTATATTTTTTTCTAAGCATTTCGTTAAAATAATATTCACGTTATTTGCAATTGTTTGAAATAAATGAAAGACCAAGGCCCCTGCTAGGGTTAGGCAGATTTGCTCAGTCACGTGATCAGGTTCCCTTGATCATCGATGGGCAGGGTCAGATTTATGAATCTAGGCGCCCTAGGCCTGTGAGAATCAGCGCCCCCGCATCAGCCTCTTTTACATTCTTCCTCACTAACTCGCGTCTTTTTCCTATTTACAACACGGCAGTATTTAAAATTACTATGCTCTGTTCTCTCACTATGTATAATATCAATGCCATAACAATTACTTAGCTTGACTCTGATGCAGTTATTTGAAACTTACTGTAAACCATAGATCAGATGATATTATAGTCTGTCTCATAAAATAATTCCACTTTTTTGACAGTTGTGTTAGCATTTATTTTTAGAGTTGTTACCATTAAATAAGTAGTGTTTTCCTCTGCCACAAGCGACTTTTGCACCAAAACACTTAGCTGGGTCTCAAACTGTGCAATTTATCAAAATTTGAAGTAATTTCTTGCAGAAATTGGTACACATGATATGATACCTTCTAAATTGTCAAAAAAATGGAATTCTTTCGTGAGACAGACTATAACAGAGAGAACAAATTGAAGGTTTTTTTTTTTTTGCTGGTCGCTATATCGACACTTTTAAAAACAGTGGTGGAAAATTCTTCACGTGTTCTCCTTTAGTAGTAAATCCGGCCCTGTCGGTAGGGATGGGAACGTTTCGCGAAATCAATCACCCCCATTAGTGCTTTTATAGTAACATTCCTGACTGGAATGAACTTGGACAGGATCCAACATGGAGTGAACCTAAAGTGAAAGTGGACTGAAATGTGTTTACAGTAAAATGTTCCATCCAAATTGACATGTAAACATGTACTGAATTTGCGTCTGAGAGACATCTCTTTGACAAAACACTGAACTACAGAACAAATGACTGTAAAAAATGGAAGAGGCGAATATCTGCTAGATATTTTATTTTAATTTATCAGTCGAGATATTTATTTGGATATATTTGGTACTTTTGACGAGTTTTATAACATAAAACAGTTGTATTTAGCTAGCCCAGGACGATTCTAAACTCTTACATAACTAAAGAAACGATTCAATATAGCGACCGCTTCGGTTTCGTTCAGTTCAGTCCGACGGCTGTTCAGAGTAAACGTTTCAGTCTGGATTCCACAATACAGTCCATCTCGTCTGGATTACAGGATTACTCACTCCACTCTTACTTCAGTCCAGCAGGAACGTGTTTAAAAGAAAATTTGAATATAGATTCTTCAGTCCACTCTTAGTTCAATGCAGATTACGGTCGTAGAAGTACAGGTCTGGACACTCGCCTATCTACCAATGTATTTTGCTTCACCCCCTTGTTGTTTGGCTGTAGTTCGTCAAGTTACTGAGAATATTGTGTTTTATTGGAGCTTCCGTTAGGGCGGTCGAACTCAAACTCCGCCCCCTTTTTTCCATTGTTAAATTTATAAAGTAAATAAATATTGCTGGAGTCTTTTCTTAAATTTGTGAGCGAAGGAAGTATTTCATAAATTGATAAAAAAAATACGTTTTGATAATTGTTTATCTTAGGGGAAAGGAAGTGGGCGGAGTCAGAGTCCGACCGCCCTAACTGAAGCGCCAATAAAACACAATATTCTCGGTACCTTGGCGATCTGCAGCCAAACAACAAGGGGGTCAAATTTCCAGGTGAGTGTCCAGACCTGGTCTTCTACAACCGTGATCCAGATTGAGTTGTTACTCTAAACGTAGTACAAGAGGTAATCCATTGTACTATGCATACTCAAACCCCGTCTATTGGTTCATTGTCTACTATTCAACTGAATAGCAGCTAGTGGACAAATGATCGGGGCTTAAGTAAGTATTCATAGGATATCTGATTCTAATATTCAGGCCATTGAATTAGCGAAATTTTCCCATTCATTATCATCGGTTAAGGGGAAGAGCTAAGTGCTAAACTTTATTTATCAATTTTCTGCAATAACGTCTGTTTTAAAATATTGTTGGTAAATGTTGAGGCATAGAAGATATTTCGATGAATTTTATAAATCATAATAGTGGTATATGTTCATCTTATATTGGACTTGTAATTGTTCTTGAAAGTTAACCTATAATTCCCTTGCAAAGATTCTGCATGACAAATTATAACTTAAGATACCAGTATTATTTATGTCACGCAGTTTATCAAGAATATAGTCTATGTCTTGCCAAAGAGAACGTTTTGATAATACAACTTGAATAAATGTTACGGCTAAAAAACTGAAAATACAATAAAATTATCTAAACTCCCTATTAATGTCTAGAAAGCCTACAAGCAATCAAGGTCTCGTGAAATATTGGACGCTTGAAAACCCTACTTGGGTTACCGTTTGGTACCTCAAGCTGAAATTATACCCTGCCTATACTAAACTAGTGCGACGTTATGTTCCCCATCAGTCACATTATTGTATTATTTTATTTTTCTCTTCGTTGAAATTCTGAGAAGAAAAGTATGAAGTTTGCTACTATAGCGTGAATCATATTTTCCTTGCACTACAGTGCCGTCATAGCAGTTGAACTTTTTAACGTATATTTAGGACGCAATTAGTACAACGATATTTGTTATATTCTTAAGAGTTAATGAGCCGTAGCTTTCTCTTTACGTTTGAGGCACAGAAAAGGGGAAGGCGATAAGTCGAATATAACACGTCCGTCAAACTCCTCATCGCCTCTAAGCGCGAAGGACTTAACTAGAGTGCAGTGTTTTCGTAGAAACAGTTTTTCAATGGGATTTCAAGTGATGACCCTGTGTTTTATGTGAGAAATGTTTGTGTTAAAGTCCAATGCAGGTTTCTATGACTTAGTTTTACGATTACGATCGATATTTTCTCAGTTACAACAACGTGAAAAAGCCATTTTTAGCACTTTTGAGGAGCTTGAAAATCATGTTTTTAATTATCGGACGGCAGTTTTTAAATCATAGGAACACAGTTTGAAATGTGTCTTCTTTTCGTAGATAAACGCATTGGAAACCTTTTTAATAGATACAGAAGAAAAAATGCTTCCCGTGCCTCGCTACGTCACGTCTCACGCATCCAGTCCTGTCGATAAAACCCGAACTACTCATCACAATGCGATGAGACTTTTGAGCTAATTCATATATTACTACTGGAAGTAGTAGAATGTTTTGTTATCAAGTAAAAAATTTAAAACGAGGATTGAATAACAAGGGCTTGAAACCACAAAATCCATAAAAATGGAAAACTTAAATGTTTATAGCTTTTGATTTGATAATATCCCAGGTGTTTCTAATAACCAAAATTTAAAAACACCTGCGTTATGATTTGAAAATAATTTTAATATTCGCGAGAGGTTTTCATACAGTAAAAATGTTTTAAACCAAAACGCTAGTATTTTTGAAATTCGGTTATCACAGAGACCTGGATATTATCATATTAAATATTATAAAAATTTAACTTTTCCGTTTGTAAGGATTTTCTGGTTTCAAGCATTTATTTTTATACAAACGGTTCTTAAATGTTTTATTCGAAACAAAGCATATACCACGTAGTACTTACAAACAGACGTCCACTAATGACATATCTACCTACTCGATAAAAAAACTCCCGTCGACTGACGGTAAGTAATTAAGATTTTATCAATGACTGAGTATTCCAGTCATTTGCTGGACATCTTAACTTTCTATACCGCTTAATTTGATGGACTGATTGCCCCAAATATGTACGTTAAAATTCAACTGCGATGCAAATAATTCACGCTAAAATAGAAGATTCACTTCTTCTCAGAATTTCTTAAAAGTATTAAATAACACAATATGGCGACCGATGCACAGCCTTAATATAACCATATAACTGGACTACAAAAGTCATTACTTAGGTTCTATTTCTACCGGCTACTTAACTCGTAGAATTTACATTAGATGGCTTATCCTTGCACAAAAAAAATTAGTTTTTGCTCAAGATTTCAAAATCCAATACTACTTTTTAGGGGCTTACCTGTAATGAGTATTATCTCCAGCTAATAAAATAATTTACCCCGAATAAATATTGCCTGAGTTACTAAACGTCAATTGTGTCTTCATTCCTGGAAATGTTTTTTGTTTTTTTTAATTGGTGATAGTAAGAATAGCCTACCGGTTTTGCATATTTTTGTCAATTTTTGTAAACTGCCAAATCCTTTTCAGTAAAAATATAATTTAGGCCATTACATTTTATTTTGGTATAAATTTATTAAGGAATACTGTGGAGTAATACTACATTTTTTATTTTTAGGATGTTATCGAGTGCAAATTATAGGATGTTGAAATCATATATACTACGAAAAAGTACTTAAAGGTAATAACTACAACTTGAAAATTATTCGCTATAATTATAAAATTAATCATTTTTCTGCAGAATAGATGTGAGTGCGCGATATCCTGTACATAAAAGATATAACCGATACTACAAAAAAATATTAAAATTTGTTTTTGAAAGTGGAAAAACATCAAGGCTAGCTAATATTTTTGCCAGCAATGAAAGTGAATATTTCACAAAGGTGACGCATTCCTTCATGTCGTCATCTCCAGCGCTGCAAATAAATGCACGGAATTCCGGCGTCACAGAGATTTCAGCAGAAATTCCTCATCCCCCCCCCCCCCCAAATCTCTGGCAAAACCTGTTCCGTAGGCATGCTTATGTTGTATTTTCTACACGCAGAATTTTAAAAAAAAACTTGTTTATTTAAAGTTAACGCTTTTGAAGGCATAAAATAAATTAAATCCGGTCGTACGAAAATGAAGTGGCAGTTTCACCGAACCACTCCACGTCCATGTAAACTTATTTCGCCGAGTATTTATTTCTAATGCCTAAAAAGGAGCAGATACTGTAATACTATGCAATAGTTATGTTAAACCAGTTATTACTATGTGCCTTAACATTTCTAGCGGTAACCGAAAATTATACAATTAACTAGTTATTTACCTAAGGCCATGATCCATCATTTCTACTGCTTTAACAATACTTTTTAAATCCTAAACGAGAGAAGATATCAAAAAAGTGTTGACAGTTTTGTTAAAAACTGTGTTAAATTAACTAAAGTTTTCAAGACAAAATTCACAATGGTTTCAGCTAATTGCAAAACCAAGGAAATTCTCATTAATGAACTAATTAGCCGAATCTATACAATTTAGTGTCTAGGAAAAATTTTACTACACAGCAAAAACAGTTTTTCAATTACCTGCTCTCATTTAGGAAGTTTTAAAAATGATTATTGTGAAAGCGGTATAAATTATTGATCAAGGCCTTAAGGGCGCGGCTACCGCAATTTTCATTGCCATTTTTTTATTTTTATATTTGTTGCAGTTTTTTTTTTCTTGTTTTAGACACAAAATGTGACTAAATTTTTCTCTTATAAAAATATTTTATCACGCATAGTTTTTGTGTAATGGCTCGTTAAAGCCAAACAAAATTTGCATGTTTCCGTTTTCAGGACGACATTAAAACCAACTCACTTAACAAACTGAAAAAATTCTTAGTGAATAACGACGTTGTAGGCTACAAATTCAGCTGTGTTAAACCACGAAATAATTTTTTTTGTAGTATTTTTAAAAAAAATTTGAATTTTTTCAAATTTTTATTTTAAATTTCAGCATTTTTATTTAATATAAAAAAAAATATTCATAAGTTTTATTTACGTGACACTGTAGCCTTCAACGACTTTATTCACTGTGAATTTTTTCAGTTTGGTATGTCATTTGGTTTCACTGTAGTCCTTAAAACAGAAACATGCAAATTTTGACTTTAACAAGCCATTATGCGAAAACTATGAGAGATAAAATAAATTCATAAGAGCCCAATTTAGTCACATTCTGTGTATAAAATAAGAAAAATTATATCTGGTACAACTAAAAAATTTGATGAAAATCGCAGTAACCGCGCCCTTAATGAAGATGTACTTGGTAAATAATTAGTTGAAAGTGTTAATACTTGTTTGGGAAGGACGGTGATTAGAAGGGACTGCTTGTGTGTTCTAGACCCCTTACTACTGGCCGTGGCAGAACCGCCACCCTGACAACGTGGACTATGCCATCTACCTGACCAAGAGAACACTACGCAACAAGCAACGTCACGGCCTCGAAGACTACGAACTGGTGCGTACAACCCTCAGCATACGTTCTTCGCAATTAAGGGTTTGGGCCCGAGTTTCTCGGCTTTCGAGATAATTATTTTTTTAAATCCATTCAAGAGTCAATATTGAAAAATTGCTTCGTAACTTTTTTGCAAATTGGTTTTACTATGAAATGTAATTTTTCCCCGGATTTAAAAGGAAATGTGTAAAAAAATTCGTGTATTTTGTTATTTAAATAAAATTAACGTAAGCACATAAAACCAAAGTTTTATTAGTAAAGTTTCTAATTTATACATGCTAATTAATCAAAAAGATGCAACAAGGCCACTGTCGCCAAAAAAAATCTTGTCCCCCCCCCTCCAAAGAAAAACTTGCAATGACGCCCCTGTCGCGTGGGTAGTAAACAATATATATAGATTCTTCGGTACACAAAATTTTACGTCTGGGACCTCAACAAAATACACTTTTTGATTGTTAATCTTTACAAGGCTGTCATCACAAGTGCTCTCGTTACTATATTATGTACAGCCCCAGCTCGAGATCTTAATTACATGTACCGATAAGGCCCCATCCAGGATGAGCAGTCGGCAGTTCGCAGTCAACATTTCTACAGTTCGCAACTGGCAATTTTGAATAAGACTATATTTTTGTCCATATTTTTAGAACCCTGGCTTTGATTTTGGCAATATGTAAGTTAAATACTTAATTATGTGGGTGTATTTTAATATTAATTGTCTGTATGAGATATAGTATAAAGAAAGCAATCATGTTCAAAAATAAAAATGAAATGTTTAAGAAAAAATATTCCAACTGCTAAGATTTATTTACAAAATTCTCTCTCTCTTGTTCTCTCTCTTTTTCTCTCTATATACAATACCCTTTTTTTACAACTTGCAGTCGGCCGTCCAAGATAAAGTTGGGATGACTTCTTGACTGCATTGTGAATGTTCAACCAGATATACATACATTAATATCTGAATACCAATTACTCATTCTGGACAGGCCCTAAACCTCCGTATCTACAATACGCCGGTATATGCATAACACAACATTGTTTGCTAAACAAAATTACTAAACTTAACAATAAAACACCTCGCAAACTAGAAGTATTAATTAAAAGCTATTAAGCTTGTCTAAAAAGGCCGATATTAACCAAGAGCCAAGTTTGAGGGTTGTAGAATAATGCTTCCAATGTGGCGTCTTAAAAGCCATATTCACAAGTATTCTGAGCATTGTGGACGCATGTTTACTGGTCTCTGAGAAATAAATGTACCGTAAACTGGGTAAACTTTGCACCAGCATGTGTAACTTCGCACCACCTAAAAATGTATTTTCTATGCTGATAGTTGAAAGACAAGTGATTGTATTCGATGGTATTAAATTATAATTTTTTAAATACCCAGTCATGATGTGCCTATTTCACCAAACGGTCTAGAAACAAATCTATTCGGTGGTGCAAAGTTACCCATTCTGGTGCAAAGTATATCCACTTTACAGTAACTCCGAACACACTGCACGCAGTTTAAGCGCCATCCAGGTGGCCACCTTAACTCATTTAAAGCAAAAGGTGCAAATCGGCAGACCTTACCCGGCAGTTCAAAAATCACAGTTTCCATCATTAAACTGTCAAGGTGTCAAATTAATTATCCTAACTAAATGTCTGGGCCACGGTTGGCGCGGCAAGTAGACACCTCACTTCTCTCACTAAGACAACCCAGGTTCAATCTTCGGTAGGGTTGACCTTGATTTTCCCACGTGGGAATCATGGCGGACGGTGCCGCTGGTTGGCGGGTTTTCTCGGAGAGTTCCCTTTTCCCCTGCCATTTTAATTCCGGCACTGCTTCATACTCACATCATGTCACCCCTCACCAGCGCTAAAGACCTAGATGTTAAGTGCTGACCAAAATTTCTTCACTTAATTTTTGGGTAAATATTTTGCTTTAAGTAGGTGACACATGGAGCCCTCTGTGTGTATGAACTGCAACATTATTGGTCAGTTATGAAAATATGTGCTAAAAATGGAATGCAATAAAGGTCAGGTCCTGTTACCTAACCTAACCTGGCATGAAATCTGGCAACACGAAGTGACAAAAGCTCTGGTGGCTGACTTACTAGCCAGCATAACAGCTAGTATGGCACGCCTTGCATGGGCTAGTACAAAATATAGTATTGTGTAATGAGACGAGAGGGGATTTTTAATTATAACACCAGAACTGTGAGAAATCTGCCCACTTCCCGAACATGCCACATGTGAAAGGTATTCATCCAATAAATGCCCGGTCAGCAAGCATAGTGACTGCTCGTGCCACCTTGGATCAAGCTGTGGCTCTTAGCAGAGCAAGTATAAGCTATTCAAAGTAAAATGAGCACATTCTTAAGCACCTCTTAATATAGCAACCAATAAATACTTTTCATTATGACCTCATAAGACATTTAAGGGCAGTAAAATAATAATTCTGTGTTATGTTAGTACTATGACAATGCATATACCCACAACTAATGGAAGGATGCACTTAAGTTGAAAGGGCAAACTAAATATAACAATCAGAAGTACTCACTTCATCATGACTAGTCTATACTAGTGGCTGACAACTGAGCCAGTTTTCATTACTACTATGAATTAACTTAATGAACACTGTGAATAACTCTAACTAAACACTGAGAGGAGGTTTATTTACACTAAGATAGTAATTTACGTAAAGTGGGGACACAAGAAAAAACTGTACAGCTTTCTTGTTATTCTGTGAAAAGAAAATGCTGTAGATATTTGGGATTCAATGGTAGGAGATTAATCTTTACATAAAAAACTCTTTGTCACTATACATATTGTATTCTCGTTTCATGTAATTTAATTTCAAGGCATTTAAAAAAAACATATTAAAAAAATCCTACAAATCCAAACTATTGCTTATCTGCAGACGTTGGTCAACAATACATTGAAAATAGTGACAGTCACTTAACTCATAAACTTATTTTCTGCACGATTAAGGAACAGCGATCAAACCTTATAATTGAGCCAAATTTATAACTTTTTGAGTTAAGTTCAAAAAATTTCGTATTATAAAAGGTTTTTGATCATTTGTGTTATTATGTACATCTCTAAGTAGATAGTACGACTTCACATTCCTTCAACAGCAAAAGCACATTACAGTCAAAACCAATGGCTCTGATAGAAAGAGATGTAGAAGAGCCATGACCATGACTTGTATCAAGAAATCACCCCAAAAGTTTCTTAGGGCGACTTCAGAAAACCATGGAAAACTGGACTCACGATGGACGGATAGGGCATCGTACCTGGGTCCTCCAATTACCATGTAGAGATAAGAGTAATATTATTACCATACTTTAAACTCGAATACAGAAGTATTTAAGTGATATATTGTTGCCTGTTGTGTTTTCAGGAGTCGCTAAACAGCTTGAGAAAAAACCTGCAGAACAAGTGGGACTTCATTACAATGCAGGCGGAAGAACAGGTAAGTTGTTTACTGAGAAAAGTCTGTAATTATTTTCTAGCAATCAACAGATATACCAGAAAATATAAGTGCCCTGGTGGCTGGTTGGTGTTATGCCAGCATATAATAATATTGTGAAAATAGATGGAAACAAAACCCCTTTCAACCAGAAAGTTCTGGCAGGTTGGAATTTGTATGTATAGTACATAATGTTGCGGTCTCGTGTGGTGTGTAGTATATATATATTTATATATTTACGTATTATTTTATACAGAACCTCTTTTTGAGTAGTACATTTACCCAAAAATCTTGAATATTTTTTGTGAATGAAAAAGTTTTGAAATATGTGTGCGAATAAAACCAAAGATTAATTTCTCTGAATTGATTTCCAAATTGGAAATTCCAAGGAGGAGAAGAGAAAGAGAGAGATGGTGAGTGAGTTTGTGTGCATATATATAACTGTATGTGAGAGATAACATCACACTACAACACTAATGCTTATGATTATAGACTCCATTCAAGATCGTTCTTCATAACGTATGGCTCTCCTGCAAGTTCCGCATTCAAAGACCTCGCCAATTTGACAATTGTTACCCCACAACAGGATGCAACGTTTAAAAGCATCACTTTATTTCATGTGCCAAATAGTAATTCAATATAAAAATATTTAAAGCTGTACATTGTTTCCTTTATCTCCACATGACTCTACATCTGTCACATTGACTATAGAGAAGAGAGTTATAAAACTATCTGGATTACACAGCCTGGACTGCTATGTTATATGTTCTTAACATTCTTACCAATTCTGATAAAGATCTAAATCTGCTGATACAAATTACAAAACTAAATGCATCTGCAAATATGACCAACAAATGTTCACATCCACATTCCAGTTAGCAAAAAATTTTTTTAATTGACACATTTAACCTGTACTGTACATAATTTACTGCATGTACACAATCGATGTCCCTCCATCATCGACATGGTCGGATTTTTTTAGCCAATCTGTTTCTGGCTGTACCAATTTGGAATATTCAACAGAGTGGAGTACATGTTCTGGCAGATATAGTTGGTTCACGATAAAACGAGAAGAAGACCATCATGTCTAGAATAAAGATTAAAAAATATAATTTATTGTGACTTCAGTGTTAACTTTGGACTTCCTTCAATCTGTACGCATTGACTGTTACTTAGGTGCTTTGTTTATATAAAACATTGGGAAGATACTGCAAATAATCTAATGAAATAAAGAAACTAGGGTTTCATAAAGGCTCATTTTATCCCGAACCATCTATACAAAGCCAGTTTCCAGACTCCCACATATTCAGAAGTGACTACACCAAACACACTGCCACTCCAATAGGGTCAAACACAGACTTTAAGCACATGACCTTGTCTGTTGAGTGGTTTGGGCAAGGCAATCCTGGCATGCTGCAGGCACAAAGCGACAATACTGTGTGACAGGTGCGGCTGGTGAAGGAGCGCAAGAAGGGCGACAAGATCGTGAGCGACAGCCAGGAGCGGGCTTATTGGAGGGTGTACCGCCCACCTCCAGGCTATCTCAACTGCCTGGAGCCGGCGCCGGTGCCCAACCGCTCCAGGGCTGCTCGCTGCAAGAAGAAGTCGGCAGAGGATCTCAAGCGGGAGGTGAGTACCAACCGCACACTAATTAACTACATTCTTCTCTACACCAATCCAATAAATTGTCTACAAAACTAAGCACTATTCCAACATTCAGACACCATAACACTAGCGGTACCATTTAGAAAAGGCAGGACAGATAAATAAGTATCCTTCTGATTAAAACATCACGTAAAGTCAAGGGTGTATGAAGGGGATTAGGGGGCTTAGGGAGTCTATCCCCACCCCCTTTTTTCAGCCACAAAAAAGATTTTAAAATTTTGTATTAAAAGATTTAAAATATTTTTACTGGTAGATTGAAAACTGCTACAATGGAACTATTTTGCACCTTGAAATCTAAATGTTCCTCTTGGGGAGGACTCCCAGACCACCTGCTTTAAAGGGGTAGTTGGTGTTCATTTATAATATTCTCAGGTTAAACACTTACCCCCCCCTCCCCCATTAATTCAAAAATCCTACCCATGCCACTGTGTAGAGTCATCCATTATAGGTATTGCACATACTTACCCACACCCAAGAAAAACTGAAGAGATTCTGTTGATTAAAACACTGTTTTGTATTATCATTGTTGTGAAGTTAACGTCAGAGACGTAACTCTAGTATAAAATCAAACATACATCAGAATTTTTTTAAAAATATTACTTTGTGTGCAAGTACAGTGAACTGTTGTAGACACTCCATTCTGAAACAATAAATTTGCAAGATTGGCTGGTCCTTTACTTCTGTTTCCTGTTTCGCAATGATGTAGATGCCTAATGGATGTACTTAGGTGTATTTTGCAACAGTGACTGGACTCTCTCTTTATCCTTGCCTGAATACTTGATACTGACTGCAAGCATCCTTCTGTCTCATCGATCTGGCGTTGGCTACGAGCCAACACTCACTGTTCTGGAGAAGAGGATTTCCCTAGGGATTGCTTACCCTTTCCTTCGTGAGAAATTGCAGTTCATTGTTCATGATCGCTTACAACAATGTACAGTAGCTGAAATATTCTGCATATATTCTTCTTCATTAACTGACATAATTTAACTATCACAGTAGCATCCCAATCGGCAGCTAGAATTTTCACCATGGTTATATCAAAAACTGCGTTCAATTGACCAAAATTTTGGCCACCAAACATGTACAATGATAGGCAGTCTAACATGCTTGACTTTAACTTAGCCACAAAGTACCTATACTTCTTCCAATGATTTATTCCTAAAACACAGCTTGGAATTTTTTAATCTCTACATGCAACTTGTTAAACTTGCAAGTTGATACAGTTACAACTGAAAGTATTAACATCAGCCCGTCTCACAGGTTTTGGGTGGCTGGGTAAAGTTAAGCAATAGGCTACTCGAACGTTGAATGGGCACCAGCTAATTAACTACTTGGACTAGCAAGAGATTCTTGAAATGTAGAGAATGTGGGCTTCCCCTTCTCCGTTAGGACCTGCCTGTCAAGTGGTGGGGAAATGAAATGTGTGATAAAGACGGTGATCTTCTGAGACCGTTATGGGCCTGCTCATGCTATAACTTGACTGAATAAAAATGCATTTCTTGTAGCTGAGTTGTTAGCCATTCACGATGCTTGCGTGCACTTGAGATATATGCCCTGATAAAAGGAAATAACTGGAGAACCTGACTGAGGAAACCCTCTCGGTTAATGTGGATGCTGACGGAATAGGTGTCACCCTGATAATCTTCTGGGAAGTAGGATAAATGATGTGAACCACACTCAAATAAAATTCAGCTTGAAAAATGTTTGTATTTTCTTGTGAAAATGATAAGGTACCATCACATTGAAGTTAAGTGGGCATTAGCTATGAAGCCGCTCACTGAGAAAACAAGCACGCTGTGTTACAGTGAAAAAAAATTTATTGAAGTGAGAAAAATGTGACTTGAAGTCCCCCGAGTGCACACAAGTTGGCACAATAACGCGTAACGCCAGCTGAACAAAGAATACAGTTTCGATCATCTGTCTCGGAGGTTTCTGGTGCAGGTGAGGGGAAAATTTCCCTAGGTGATGATGAGAAGAAATTGTGACATTTTACACTGATGAATACAAAACATAAATACACTACACTCGTTTAACAATGAGTCTCTGTTATTTTTAGAATTAAATTCCTTTTAACTGTGTGAAATGTTTGCTGCTAAAATTCTGATGTAAGTTCTGACTGCAAAATTTCACTTTATCGACTCTGAAGATCTGCTACTTGCAAGTACATGGAATGTTCTGGAACATGAAACCACTGACGAAGTTTACAAGTGCTGCTTGAATAATTTTTTATTAATCAAATAAGAGAAAATATGTTTTGAATCTTCACTTAATTCCTCCACTACATTTTACAAGTTTGCAAATGTCTGTAGTGTGTTTGTTTTGTGGCAGTTCAATTGCGCGATGTTGCATTATGAACAGTACTTGCACCATGTGGTACTATGAATTAGTGTCTAGTGGCAGTTGGTGTAGGTTAGTGTGGGCGCTCTCCTGCCTTGCTGTAGTTGTCGTCACAAAACAGCTGGGCTGCTTGATGTCAGTATAATATGAAGTAATGACACAAGGTGCCCGAGGTGTTAGTCGCAATTATATACTGAGTGTTAGAAATGAGTGCCACCCAGATAATGTGCCAGGATGAGTAATGAATGACTTGATGTACACGCCCTCTGATGTCACACCTCAAGGCGCGAGTACTGTGAGAAACAAAGCTTGTTTACAAACATGCTGATTTGTTGGTTGGCGATGGCAGAAACCAAAAATGTTGTTCACTCACAGACTTGCACGTGAGTATAGAAAATGTTAGTTTCATTTCATGGTTAAGATACGCAAAAGCATAAGGTAAATGTTTACCTGGAAAAGCGGTAAATTCCGAACAAATAATTAATTTTCCTGGCATACATCTCAGCCGGGACGTGAGAAGCCAAACACCTAAATTAAGGTTATGTTTGGTTGCGGTATCCATGGAGAAAGGAATTGTATCCCACACCAGACTGAAGCTCCGCCTCTTTTCAAGTCGTCCGTTTAGGGTTCGGCGTATCATGTGGATGAACATTATCTCCTTTTTAAGGTCAAGAGCACACCACACATATAAACACACACACACATACACATACACACACACATACATTCTCTCTCTCGTGAAATAAAAGATGTCAGTTGCAGCAATTTACTATACCTCATAACTGGTACAAGCATATCAACCACTACACTAGACACGAGCCATTTTCAGCTGTTCTGAGAGGGCGGGTACACTAGGACAATTACTTAAACAACATTACATTAGTTATTTTAGCAGAAATGTAAATTCGAGGTCTTAAAAATATAGCATACTCAAAATAGTCTGCCATATCATACAACGAAACCAAAATGCCTAAGCTGGTAGCCAAATGTTAAATTATGGGGGTGATTTATGGAAAATTTTAACTGTGAATTTTTTTTACTGTAGTGACATTTTTTTAGCTTTCATAGGTTTTTGTTTAATGGCTTGTCAAAGTTCAAACTTGCATAAAACAGTTTCATGTGTAAAAGGAAAACCAACGGACGCTCTGAAATGAAATAATTCGCACTAAAGAACAATGGCATGGGTTACGTCAAGATATGTATAAAACTGCATAGAATTTTTTTTTGTATTTTCAAAAAATACTTGATATGAAATAAAAATTTACCAATTTTCTGGCAACTAAAACTCGGCAAATGGAAAGGTACATCACACAGAAAGAACAAGTACGGTACACAAAGGTATGTGAAACGTGATTTCGGCGCACTACATAACTATAGACATGGCAGGGTGGGCACGCATGTGAGGATAGAGGACTTACGACAACAGTAACAAGTTACTAACTAGGTACTTTCATACTGTCTCCAACATGTCTGAGGTACGGTACCCCAAACTAACATTTACAGGCAAACGTGATTGCAATTGGCCCAGTTTAGTCAAAAAGAGCATGAATTTACAGAGCAATAAGAATTAGGGCTCGCTGGTAAGAGTGGCAAATGGTATTGAGGTTACTGTATACACTGCGTTAACAATAACTCACCAATTTCTTTGTTTCTAATACTCTGAGTAGCACATCGGTATAACCAATTATTCAATGCAGGTTCAAAGTTATGACTTTTAACATGTATAAAATGTGGGGCAAGAATTACGGGCACCGCAAATACGAGGCTCTAGCTATTCGGCATGGCCTTCTCCGCAAGTTGTAGCGTAACACTGGTGGTGCTGGCGTGTTATTACTACCATCTAGAAAGGACTCATACTACAGGGCATACCCGTTAGGTGCAGGTGCAAGGAGTTGCATTGCAACATATTACTGTAACTTCTATTGCAGTTTCCTAACTGATTGACAAATGAAGCAGGGACAACAAAAATAAACTTGTGTCAAGTTCTTTGTCCCATTGGGCTCTCTGGGCTGTTCACATCATGTAGGGTTCCTACTTCGTCAGATCCTTGGGTATACTTCCAGTAACTACCTGCTGTTGTCTGTTACTAACTCATTCTTGCGTACACAGGGTTGTCAGTTTTTTATGCTATTCTGACAAAATACTGGGTTCGATTAAACAGTCAGTAAATGGATATAAATGGCATTCCACAGTATGTAACTCTATCCATCTCATGGGTTATACACTAAACATTATGTATAACTAGCTATAGTACTGATATACAAATGTGAAACAACCTGTATAACTGTGCAGACACTTATTAATAAAAAGTAATTACAAAATAACATCTATGTAATGTCACTGTTCATACATGATTCTCAACTTATTTCTACTTATAAGACACTGTTATTATTAAAAAGTGCCTTTCAGAACTGGCGCTGCAGTATTATACTTCTGTGCAGTACACAAGAAATTAGTATTGCTTTCAAACTTAATGCATCAGCCATGAAACTTAAAATTACACTGACCTGGTCCTTGTAAAATTTCCTTTGAGGATGTTCAACTGTTTTTCTATGTACATAAACAGGCCGTATTCTGTTGCTGGAAGTGGTGAGTTACAGTAGAAATACATTATGTTCTTGTTATAATACAAAACTATAAAATGATTCACTTTTATCAGTAATTTTATTTTGTCTTGTTTATAGCTATCACCAGTTAAATTATGATTATGTTAAAATGGCACTATAATATTTGAAGTGTTACATATTGGTACCACATTTACACCCATTTTTAGGAATCATGATTTTGCATCTAAAACATGGTTTTTGCCTTATTTAAATTTGTACATAAGTATAAACAGGATTGTACAATAGTCAGTCTAATTTTAACAGCTACACAAATGAAGCTGCAAATGTTACAGACAGTGTTTCAATACCTACATAAATAATAACTTAATTAACAAAATAGCATGGGAACTGCTCTCCAGTTAACAATTTTGTCATGTATTTAGATTTTTCCTCCAGTAATATGTGTTAAATGTTACCTTCTAGGCTGTGAGTGCATGACAGAGCGGTTTGTTGCTGTTGCAGGTGGACTTCTTGCGCAGCTGTCTTGTTCGTACGAGGGTGAAGGTGTCGCAGGCACTTGACAATCTAGTGCAGCACTGCGAGACGTACACGGAGTATGACCCCTTCCTCACTCCAGTCCAACCTTCCAACCCTTGGTTTGGAGAGGACCCCATCTACTGGCAGATCAACAGCCCTCTGTAAGATTACTCTGGAAGTCTTGCCTCAATTAAATACAGAACACTAGAGAGAGAGTACAAAGTTTATACGTGGCTCACAGACAGCGTAGTCACTGGCATAGTTTTTTTAACAATTTAGCTTATTAAAAACTTTCACGACAGGAGTTAAGGACAAACCACAAATGCAATGAAGAAAAATAATCTGGAATAAACAAGAGCAACACATTCAAGCAAACACAGACACAGGAAAACTAAGGAGCACATATTTTCGGCCTCCTGGCCTTCTTCAGGTAGAGAAGTGTTTATTACAGTTTCTTTTTATTTATTGTATTTGTGGTCAGTCTGTAACTCTTGTCATGAAAGTTTTTTATATTTCTATTGCTGGCAATTTCATCACTCAACCAGTAACAGTTTAGCTTACTTATATTGTATAGTCTGTATCATGTAAGCATTGAACCACCAATCTCCTCGGCACCCTCTCCGCCCAGGGTATCCCACCGGCCGATAGCACACGGCTCAATTACAATGAGTTAACAGAGCTTAGCCTCCTCCCGAGTACCTCCCTGGATGAAACCAAACAGGTTATACTACAATACTACAATTCTTGCAAAGACGATTTCAATCAAATAAATAGATTTATTTACAAGCGAGAAAACACAATGTCCCATAATCGCAAACTCATTAGCTCGTCAACGGTTTCGCCTGCAAAACATGAAAATTACAAAGATCTGGGAGGCCCCTTTTTACACTTCTAATTCCTCTAAGACAATACCTCTTAAAATACTGTCTGGCTTATTTGCACGCACGTGCCCCATTACACATTTCCAACAAAACTTCAGTTTACACAACACTGCAAAATTAGTGCATACAAAGATAATTCTCTTGTGTTCACACTCGTTCCCCTGTCAATGTCTTTCTAATTAGTAATAGTTAATTTCAAAAAGGGAAGGGGGGGGGGGCGAATATTTAGATTTGCACAACTTTTAAGTCCCACGTGATATCAATCAAAGTCGTGTAACTAGGTCCTTGCTCAAGAGTACAATCAAAGAGTTACGCACATCATGAGAATGTTCGACACAATTGTCATTTCCTATCAAAATATCTTTCGCTTTTAATTTAGATACAGAGTAGTTTTCATGACACAATTTACGTCACAGGTACCAGAGATGTGTGAAGCAAAACCACTCTTACAGTTGCGGAACTCTGCAAAAATTATACAAAAGTAGTCATCCTACCTTTGTCCTCGCTCACATGTCCATCCTAAATTTTCATGATACACTTCAATGTTGCCTCGGAAAACCAGAAAATCCATACAGTGAAAGAAACTCGCGTGAATGGCAGTAGAATGCCTTCGCAGCTTCCGTTCAATGGTTAAAACGGGCAGCAATCCTTTAAAAAACTTTCACCTGCCGGCCCTGGCCACGTATACTCCGCCTGGCTCACTCCGCTGCCACCTATCAAGACACACTGCCTCGATACTCAACTACTCTTCCGCCACTCCTCCTCACTCGCCCTACTCGTACATGTGCCAAAATCCAGCCGCTCGTAGTGGCGAGGAGTGGAGGAGGATGAAGGAAGCAGGAAGGAATCAGCTGACTCAGGAACGAAAGGAAAAACCACTCTGAACTAAACTAAAAAGAAAACCCCATTAAAACTTAAGTAAAAAATAAATACCAACATATCAAAAACAACCTAAACATAAAAACAACCATGTGTGGCTCAGCATTCTAATTTTTCTCATTTCTGAACGACTTCACGAGAAGTGAGAACAACTTTGGATATTGTAACAGTCAACTGAGTGTACATAAGTTACCAGTAGCAGGGGGAAACACTGCTGTTTACATAGACACAGGACTACCAACAGAACAGTCGAAGCTGAGGTTACAATACATATGGTAACACACAACTTAGTATGACAGCAAATGGGAGAAGATTCGGCCTGGCCTTTGTTAAGGAACCATCCCAGCATTCATCTGGAGCAATTTTGGGAAACTATGGAAAACAGAAATCAGGATGGCCAGAGCCGAGGGTCAAACCAGAGTCTTCCGGGCTGTGAGTCCAACATGTTACCATTACGCCACCTCGCTCGGTACACAACAGTTAAAAAATATACTTTTTACATCTATAACAGTTTGAATTAAACAAATTAGTATTTCCTTACCCCCCACTCTGTATGTGATGAAGTTGAGAGGTGTTCAAACAAAGTACATAATGTGTTCAGATTAATAGCTCGTCGATGAACATGACAGTAAATATTTCTAATTTCTCTTTTATTTAAAGATTAAGGCAAATTTTAAGATAAATATTCTAAACAAACTGTGCATTACTAGTTACAAAGACTTGGTCATAAAATGTCTTGTTTAAAAATGGCTTCATTCTGACGTTTCCGCCAACTTATATTTATTTTAAAAGAGATACAAATTTAAGAAAGAACTGATGCTTTCAGTAGTGAGATAAATTTACAGAACACAATTTTTTACAATGTGGACCTTCTCACTTGCCGTGGAACAAATTCATTATGAGCACTGCTTAACACTGCAGTCAATAACAACAGGAATACATACAGTTAAAAATACAGTACAGTAGTGTTACACTTGCAAATCTCTGGAAATCTAAATGAAACAGGGAAGATATGTCACTATAGATACAAAATTAAATTGTAATTAATTTTTGCATTGTAATACTGCAGTGATTATACGTTACAGTAAAAATAAAAATAAATCCACATAGTAATTACACAAAAATATGTTATCATAATGGAGGTATTTATTACCTGAATTACTTTGGTTGTGTGGGTGAAAACATAAAATATGCAGGCACCACACTAGGTGCTAACCCTTCGAGGACAGGTAGAGCATTAGTACTCAGAATGTATGGGATTTTTTTTATGAGAAGACCTCCCGGCAGCAATGCGGCACAAAATGGTAGGTGCCGGCAATGGAAAAAAAAAGTATTTAATAAGCCCTTCGGCACAACAGTTGAAAGGGTCAAAAAGCAAATAAAATGGTTGCAGAAACTTAACAATTACACTATTAAAAATTAAATAATTGGTACAAAGAAATAATGGATCCGGGGCAGACAGATATATCTAGCTCCCTCCACGCACCATACTCGACTGCCTCAATGGCGGCTACCGGCACCAAGCTAACCCGACGAAGTGGGGGGAGGGGTAGCCTGCACATCAAAAACAAGGTCACACACACAAACACTTTAACTAAAAGTTACAAAAGACAAATAACGCTAGAAAAATACAGAAGATGTTACATTTCTTTATGAATGTCTTCCACAGAAATTCTGTTGCCAGAGTATGTTCATTAAAGCCAACGGAGAATTATGTATGACACAGTAGGTATATGATAATGTTCAACAAATGCTTATTTGGGTGAGTGAAGCACTGGCATACGCTGCTCCCACACACCTGCTTGGCGCTGAGTGGCGAGAAGATTTTTTTGACAGTCTTCCTACAGTGCAGCCGAAGGGCTACAGAAAGGGGGCATGATTGGGCATGCTTCAGTAAAATGTGGTTTGAGTTAGGTATTATTTCATTGTCAGAAATGGCTATTACACAGATATAAAAGCTAATGTCCATTTGGACGACACAATCGTTAGGTCTCACACAAACCACGCAAAGTATGCATGAACCACTATGTATGTAAACAAAATACTGCATGCATCAAGCACTCTTAAGAAGGTTAAATTTTAAAAATTAGGCTGCACTATGCTATCTCTCTGCAAATGTAAGTGATAATGTCCCCCAACAGGACAGACGTCCATGCCACTCTATGACCCACGCGCAACAGACCTAGAATGTGTCTCAATTCACTCAATGTGTGCTCTCTCGTACTCTCTCTCTCTCTCAGCCACGTTATACTGACGTCAGAGAAAGTGCTCTCTGGTCGTCTTAATTTGTTGGTGAGAGTGTGAGAGAACGAACGAAACTGCTCCTCACTGCACTATCTCGTTCTCTCTGGTGCACGCCATCTTCATTACAACTATGGTTTGAGGTTATTGAAGAAATGTATTTCACGTATAGTTAATTTTCCATATGTATACATAAATAATTATTTCCAATGAACAGTTAATTATGACGAGGAATTTTGTAAACATTTTATGTCGTACCAGGTCACTGACCTGGGATATCAGCCCAATCTTGCCCCCCCCCCCGCCCCCCGTGTTCTCCACCCCCAACCCTTCCGGAAGGGGAAAGCATCGGCAGTAAAAAAGGGAGTTGTACAGTGTTGTGACGGGAAAGACGTTCTGGTGCCGTTAAAGACTGTTTTACTTCTTTCTGATGTACATAGTGTTAAGTCAGTTTCGTTCAAGCTGATCAATCATGTAGTACCAGAGTAGTCAGAGTACGCGTATCTATCTGCATGGTAGGAGCTGGTCTTTGTATAGGTCCTAGGGAAAGGGTTATGAGGTTCAATCCTTGAATATTGTCCTTAGGTGTTTCCCGTCCTAGTCCGCCCCGCGCCTAAGTTCTCGGCAGTATTAACATTGCCCGATCACATCTCACCAGCGGAAGGAGAGGCACACCATCGAACCATCATACCCGAGATAGGCAAACGCCTTCCTGGCCAGGCACAGGCCAGGTGGCGCCCGAGTACTGTTTCGCATCAGAACTGTTTACTGTGCATGTTTGGTAACCTGCAGTTCTTCGTGTTCCAACTCCAACCCCCTCTAGATTCTTAATACACAAAATACAAAATTCCAGAATCACCTATAAACAGCTATTAGCCGCTTAAAATATGACGCCGGTGAGTTAAAATTATTGTTTGAATTGCATACAAATATATTTTATGTGTTTATAATTTGTATTAATGGAATTTACACATGTGTTACCTTGCAACGTTTGTTTACATACACGAGAGTGCATCGTCCCAATTGGCGAGAGTACGAGCACCAGAGAGCTCTCTCATGGTATTGCAAAAAGTGCTCTTTCCAAAAAGCACTCTTTAAATTGAGACACTGCCATAACCAAAGCTTTATGGTGGTCCTGCCATTCAACTCCCGTTATAACATGCCATCTGCTTATTTATTTTTCCACGTGCATATAAAAGATTAGAGCTAGATAATAATTACATGTCTCGTTACCGCAAGCACACATTACATAACAGAGCACATGAATAATACACTAAGGTGGTACGCTACCACACCTTCATAGAACTAAATTTATTTAAAGGTGTTACTAATTACTGCGAACGAAAAAACATGCATGCATTCCTGGTAAAAGAAAACATTTTAAATGTTTTTGAATGTTCACAAGAAAATTAAATCACTACAGCATAACTAATTTTTAAACATAATTATTGAAGAAAATTATATTTTATTTTATTTCAGAGTAGAAGTACCGACTGAGAAACGTGTCAGAAGATGGGCGTTGTTCATGGAGGAGCTGGTTTCCGACCCTACAGGTGAGCTTGCTGACATCATCTGGTGTTAGCCTATCCCAAATGTTAACAGTTAACATAGTCAATAATTTACAAATATTTTTATATTGTTTCATTTCTCCTCCCACTATATCTGAGCTTTTTATAAGTAGACAAATATCTGTTTTGCAATTTTCGCATATGAGAAACACATCAGAGGTTGCCATTGGTAGGAATATTAATTCAGGGTACTCCCATTTCCCCCAAGGGGCCGCCATGGTCGAGAGGTCAGACCTCTCGCCTCCCACCAAGGCGATCTGGGTTCGATTCCTGGTGGGGTTGGTCCCCAGATTTTTGCATGTATCAATCGTGCCGGACAATGCTGTTGGTTGGCGGGATTTCTCGAAAATCTCCCATTTACCCCGCCATTTCATTCCGGCGCCACTCTATAACCACCTCATGTCACCCCTCACCAGCGTTGAAGACCTTGATGTTAAGCACAGACCAAAATCTTTCACTCACTACAATTTCCCCCATCGCTACATTCCATCACTGCTCAACTCATATCTCCCCTCACCACTGAATAAAATCGTGAACTCGGAAAATGTAATTTGTAAGGTTAGTATGAAGGCATATGAGGGCATGGGAGCTATAATGTGAAAAGGTTGGCAAACACAAAAAGGTCTTGGTAGAGAAATTGTTAATAACAGTTGTGACAAGATGTAATTAATACTTAATAAAAGTATTTACTGTATATAAAGAATTATGGAGTTACTACATACTAAAATAGTAACGTAATGTAACGGTACAGTCAGCACTCAGCACTAAGACCTTTCTTAAGTACCAACCAAAAATGTATTTTCTTCATTCTACTTTGAAAGGCATTGTATGACAACATTAGTATTACCATGGCACCATCAGATCATGCCAGTTAAATACTCTAGTGAGAAATTTGTCACCTGCGAGTTCAGTATGGGTAAACCAATAAATTAGTGGTTCTGTCTACACTGACATCAGTCAATCCAACTAACTTTTTACCAACAAAGTCTATATTGACAATGCAGAACAAACGACAGTTGTGTCAGACAAGGTACTGCCACCGACATCAGAGGTTTCACTAAGCTATAGTCTGCTGACTGGCTTCCATTTTTCAGCTATTCATAAGCAAGTAATTTTAATGAAGTAACTTTTTGTATAGTTATAAAGGTCCTCAAAACTTATGCACATATTTAGTCCTGGTGGTATAATTTTTCAAATTATTAGGCATTTGGCATGACAATAATAGAATTCTTGCATCAAGCAGTGTCTTTAAATTTTTTCTGCTTTTTTATTCATATTATTTTGGCGCTGCAAAGAAATCAGATGAGGTTTGCTGATTCTGAATATTTTTGTTAAGTGAATGGTAGGCAAGTTGTAGACTGTTGTTCCAAAACAAACTTTATTTGGTAAACAGAAAATACCATAATAACCACACACACATTTTAATTAAATCACTATGTAATTTACTCAGTGGAATACTTTCATAATGTGTATCATCAGAAAAATACATGGAATACTCTTCCTTTTCATTCTTATGCTCTGAAACTAATGCCAATAGTAGAGTTCTCTTTGTCTCATCACTCATCAGTTTAAATAGTAATTTCAATAATAAGAATAAAGGTAAGTATGGGTCTACTAAAAATGAATTCATAAAAGTACATATACAATAGAAGAAATGTATCTAATTGAAATTTCTATAACAGTAAGGTAAATTAGACTAGAAATAAGAATTATTGCAATTATTATTGTTAAAGTATCAATTTTATTATTACTATTCTCACTTTGTTCTGTCAGTCCTAAGTTTTTTGTTCTTTTTTTTTATCTTGAAATGCTAATGTGTAATTCTGCTGCATACATCACACATATTGGTTGTAAACCGGCCTATGGATGAACTGTACATGGGTAGGTACATAAATAACAATACTGACATTGGTTGCTCTAACAACTGTATAAAATTCAAATTTTCTTCAACTGTAAATTTTACATTGTGACAAAAACACTAATACAAATGTTGTCTACTATTTTTAAACAAATTACTTCAATACAGTTTACAGTAGTAAAAAAAACCTTGTTTTAAAAGCAATTAAAAACACAGTACAGTCTGTCTCATGAAAGAATTCCATATTTTGACATTTCTCTTCTGAGAAATTTGCCTGGCTGTTCCATTGTTTGGATCTTTAAACCTACCTGGCTTCCTGGAAAAGCACTGTCTCCACAATCCTGTTTACAGACCTCACTTCTCAGAAGTGAACTGTCAAAATGTGGAATTCTTTCATGAGATAGACTATATGTGTTTTGAGAAATTTTTTTAATAAAACATCACCAATCTTGCCACAGCATTAGGATGGCAAAAGAAGATGCAGCTGTGCGAGCCAATAGCAAATTGCTTGCTCACCACACCCACATTCTGATACTCAGTGGTCTGATCCATACCATACTCACACTCTACGTGTGCCATGCTCTTCATCTCGCATTGTGCTAGCTATACGAGTAGCTGGTAAATCAGCAACATAAATTTCTGTAACTTCCACAGACCGTGTGAAGCTTTCTAAAGTATAGTCAACTCCCAATCATTCACACTAATTGAGGAGGTTGATGTCATGGATAATCGAAAATCACAGGTAGTTCACAGTGCTAATTAACATTTTAAAAATATCCCATGACCATGTAGTGCGCAAAATTGCTACCCTTGTAAAAATTAGGTTTAGTTTATTAGGTCGCAATGCTGTTAAATTTATGTTGTGGTGCCATAAAATTGATGTTGAGGTGTCATAAAGACACAAGAACGTACGTTTCCAAATGTAAATGCAAGCTGTCTTTAAGTGGTTCAAAGTGGATAACTGCCGACACCTGTACACTCTTGGTAGTATCTATCTGAAAAATATAATTCCTAGTTTCCTACCGATGTCTAACTGTTTATGTTTAAGAATTTTGATTTTTTTTATACACAAATTTGGCACAAGGTTTCAGAAATAATAAAAATGGTTTTGTAATGTGGAATACTATAAGTAAATGCAACAAAATACTTCAGCTCTTCGAAAATGTGTCTTATTGTAGAAAGGAGATAACTACTGTTCTGTATTATTAGAATTTTAGGTATGTATTATGGTTGCCTGGCATGTTTGTTTTCCATTACAAGAATGAAGCAATAGTTGCAGTTTGCACTTGCAAGCATGAAAAATTAAACCTTTGTGGTTTTAATCATAGTCCCTACTCACATCTACTGAGTCACAGCTCAGCTGTTCCAAGTTTGTGTAAGGAACAAGGCACATAGTTGGGAATGGTGTAGACTGTAGCACTGTGGTAAATGATTACATTGTACTCTGCGCATGTAGGCTTGCAGGAATTCACGTCGTACCTACGCAAGGAGTACAGTCATGAGAACATCCGCTTCTGGCTTGCCGTCAATGATCTCCGGCGCAGCGCACAGTCCCAAATACAGCGCAAAGTGAAGGAGATCTTTGAGTAAGTGCTTTTTTACCTTAAATGATCTGGCATTCTATTCAGTTTGATACGGTGCTTGAAATTATAATTAGGTACTGAATTAAGACCATCTGGTGATGTGCTGCTTATTTTGTGATCTCAAGACTATTTTACTAGCGAGTAGTTAGACTGGTAAGTAATGAGCATGACAGTAATCACAATCAGTTGTATGTAACGCTGTAGGGTTGTGAACACGGGGTGATTGTGAACATTCTTCACTTTCAATATCATATATTATAAACTAAATATGTGTAAAAATGTAAATTGCATACTGTAATTAGACAAACTGTAGAATGTCTGTGCAGTATAAGTTTGCCTGATTTTGACATTCCTCTTCTGAGAACGATGCCAGGAGCTCCAAATGGAGGAAATCGCAAAGGTTTGAAGTTTTACACAACTTTACGTTAACCTTCCTCATTCTTACTTCCTGGAAATACAGTCTCTGCAACCCTGTTTACAAACTCATTTATGTACAAAAATTATCCAAATTAGGCAAACTTACACTGTACATCCATCTTTCCATTTCAGATAACAAATGAAGTATGTTCACAATTACACTGACTGACCATACGTTTCAAACATTCAACTTTGGAATGAACTTAACTGGTTGACAGACAGATGACATCGTACATTCCTTCACTTCCTCCATTACACCCATATATCATTACAAATCACGGGAGGAAACATTCTGTCTTCTGATGGCTGGACTGTCTTTTGGTGCACAGCGAGTTTCTGGCCCCAGGCGCCCCGTGCGAGATAAACATTGACGGCAAGACGATGGAACGCGTACACCAGGAGCTACGCATGCCGTCTCGCTTCACCTTCGACTCCGCAGCCGAGCACGTGTACACTCTTTTGCTGAAGAAAGACTGCTACCCTCGCTTCATCCGCTCTGAGCACTACAAGTCCCTCCTCGCTGCTGGCGTGCAACCACTGCCCAAGAAAAGGTTCGTTGTTGGCTGCTCAGAGAAAACCAGGCACTTTAGGGGAGCATCTTGTCAAGAATAAAAATAGTCCAAAAATATATTTTATAGTGGCTCAGATGTTAAATTTTAAATACTGGAAAATTCATACACTGTGTTGTTACTTTCGTTGCAACGTTTATATCGAGCAACGAGAAAACCTGCCGGCCAATACCTACCCACCATGTTTCCCACGTGTGGAAATTCCAGTTATGACCATACCAAGAATGGAACTCCAGAAATTTCAACCATTTAAAATTTTACAGAAGGTCTTTAATGAAGTTGAAAAAAAATTTAATGAAAACTGGAGAAAATAATATTTTAGACAGCACTTTCGAAGTTGTAACTAGGGTTCGTGTTTGGGAGGGCCAGGATTTATGATTGCAGGGATAAGTTACTTAACATGGCTTTTTGAATTTATTCAGAATAAAATATTTTTAAGAAATGGCTGTAAATTACTATAACTTCAAACCATAATAAAAACCTGTGAAATTCTTAACACAAATAAAATAAAAAATAACAAAACTAACAAAAAAGTTATGCTTGAGACTGAGAACATTTTTTTTTTTTTTTTTTTTTCAATTTAATTTTTAAAACTTTTGCCATAAGTAAAGATTTCTTATATTTATTAATGACCTCATAACTTTTGTAGAGAATTTGATAATGTTTTTCAGGATTGGATTACAACTACTGCTGTAGTGACCACTTTAGATTTCGATAATATTGTTGTTAAATTAGAAAGTATTACTTATAGACATTCTTCAAATATTTATGAAATAGTTATGAGTAAGATACTTTGTAAGGTATAGTGTGTCTCATGTAACTCTTCCATATTTTTACATTTCTCTTTTGAGAAATGTGTCCAACAGTTTCATTGTTTGGAGCTTTAAACCTACCTGGCTTCCTGGACAAGCAAGATCTCACCAAACCTGTGTACACACACACTTCTCAGAAGTTAAGTGTCAAAATACGGAATACTTACATGAGACAGACTATACCAGCCTTGCTGACAAGTTGTCTACCCGACTTTCTAAATATCAACCAGGACTGGGTGGTGCTGATAGTGTGATATCTACTTGCGCCAGGTTCTTCAACTTCGGTGGCCCGGCGAAGAAGAAGTCGACGACAATCGCGCCCAACCCCAGTGGACTGGTGCTTCAGCAGCAGTGCGCGATGGGAGGGACGATGGGGAGACGCAGGGGGAGCGACCGCAGCCTGTCGGGGTCGGTGCACGAGTTGGCAGTGTCTGGCGTGCAGGTCTCCGGCAACAAGGTGGTGCACTCGCACAGCCAGTCAAACCTCAGCGACATCCCGTACAGGTGAGAGCAACCACAAGATCACCTCATGAAGCAGGAAGCTAGCTCTCTATAAGGTGCACACAGGAAACATTAGTACATTCTATAATTACGGAAGTTCACTGCAGGTACGCTGTATGATTTCTTCATTCTTTATTTCTTAAATGGGTTAACAAACCTAGATGTTGTCTCAAAGTGAAACAATATTACTTGAAAAGTTAGGTTATGTACAACACAGTAACATTACTTTTTAAATATAAAATACAGTATTCTGAATCTAGTGCAGACAAAGATTTAAATAATCACAATTTTAGAATGGGTCAGAAAGGTGCCGGACATTTTGATTGTCACCAACTTAAGTACATGACCTGTTTCGTTTGGTATTTATTATATATGGATAGTAGTTATATAGACATGTAAGCTGAATAGGTAATACAAAGTGTGAACTTAGTTGTAGAGTGCTTAAGTTGGCAGCAGTGACATTGACAGAACTAACGTGCGCAGAGTGCTTGTCTTCTGTGTTTTTTGCGCTCAGACATGTTGTCGCAGAGATACTGACGACGGACCCATTTGTGAGAACGAGAATGATTTTGAGCATATAAAAGTATCAATTTCAGAAAGGTAATCAATGAACTTTGGCCATTTAAAATACCCAAAAGAAGTGTACTCAAGTGACTGAGCTAGACTGGTACTGCAACCTCTTCCTCCATGCATGCACATACAAGCACATACACACACACATGCACACATTCACACTGCAAGTAGTGTGCTGTTGCCATCCGGAGGAAGTGGAAGTGATTGGTGACACTAAATACTTTGCACATACATAACTATTGATTACGGATGTAGGTGTATTAGTAACTAAGGGCGCCAACTGGTAAATACCCGGCCAGGACAGGACTCTTGACTCAGAGCCGTGCTACACTTCAATTCCTCAACAAAAATACACACACGTACACTGAATTTCTAAGGGTATTTCGAGGGGGGAACTGAGAGTTTTCTGGGCAGCCTCCCACTGCACACACCCTAGGACCATACCGTGGTCAGTTTCTTCACGAAAAAAATAACAGAACTAGGACACAGTTAATTATACTTTACTGCACATAGATATATTGCACACACAACTAACAAACACCCTAGCCACGTGGTCACACATTCTTGCAGAACACTTTATACACCTCGATAAACAATGTGGCACACAGCCTGAATTAAGTCAGGTACACAATATGCCGCTGAGGGAGGTTAATGCTTCGCGAGCATGCAAGTGGTGAAAATAAGTTTAAGCCATGTCACGAAAGTTGCTGAAGGAGATTCGAGAAAAATGCAGGCGGGGGGGGGGGGAGAAACGAAAAACAAAAGGTGAGACATTAAACGAACAACACAAAATAAATTAGTCGTCATACAAACTTTACTAGGTCCCTTCCCCCCACGGTGCATGTCCTACCATATGGCCTGGTGAAATTCAACTGCCAGAGACAATGGCAGCGACCAGAAACCAGCTCTGCTTCTGAATGTGGGGGGTACCATTATTCCAACTCGCAAAACAATTAAAACCTAAGTGCATAATGGAAATAACATGAAAACATTGCAAACAGTTGCAGACGTTTGATTTACGCAGACCCTTCCTGTAACCAAGTTGCTCTCAGAAAGTTCACATAATATTAATGTAGCTAAACCCTAGGTGTGGCCACTGCAATAATGTGATCATTCATAATTATGATTTCCTGGGACGATCATACAAGATACAATGTTCGCCAGCTTTAAATTAACTCAAAATAAGAATGCCTTATGGTGGTTGACTTGGTTGCAAACATATGAATCGTGGTTTGGGTGTGAATTGACTTGTAACCACAATGCTTCTATGGTTATGTTTACGCTGGGTCTTGGACCACAAACCAAGCATACTCTGAAGTTAAGAATTTACATTTTATGTTCAGTAAAACCCCTATTTTACGACCCCACAGTTCCCGAGAAAAGGGTCATTATAGAGAGGTCATAATAAAAGGGGTCATTATAAAAGGGGTATTACTGTATTTTAATGGTTTCAAGTTTGAAAAATGAGACGAAAATACATTCTTTCACTGTTTTAATTTTCGAACGTACACACAATATTCTAAACATATTTCTCAAATTCTTTTGCAGTAAGAAACAGTGATTATTATTGATCAAATATGATTGGTTAGTCACAGAGTAATTCTCCAGGCCTTGATAAGTAATGTCTAGGGGCTTGGAACCCATCAGTAATATGACTCATGGAATAGTTTTTGACGGCAATATGGACGAAAATAAAATGTCGTGGTAATATTCAGCTTTAGATTGCTACTACCCCAGTAGCATGAGTGACTAAAAGTGTGTTTCGTTCTTGGTGTGGCTGGTAAACTCTGATAACTACAGAATGCATTCTGCCTGTGTTTGCTATAGCTGTAGCATATGATACAAAATGGCTTAGCATTGGCTGTCAGTTGCACACATTTAAGTACACACTGTTAATATATAATCTTTAGTGTATAGCTACCAGCCTGACAATACTTGCACTAAACAGCTAACATTTTCCATATGTAACATGGGATTATTTTATGTGCTGTATTTTTTGTAGACTATTATTTTAAAAAAAAAACAGTTGTCTTGTCTATTTATAATTTATGTATATATTTTTTAAAGAAGTTGTAAGAAGAACATTAAAAAACAAGGAATTACATTTGCTAACAAATATATTTTACTGAAGAATTACTATAATGCTACTACCTCTGCTATAATCATACAAAAACAAATTGATGTGACAAGTATGTTGCAACTTGTGCATAATAAGCATGGAGAATATTTGTGTGTTTTTGTTCAAAAGGCATAATGACCTAAATTTGCTAAGTATATGCTTTCTATTTATTTTAAGTGCCGGCCTTATAATTTCAGCGAGTGAGTGAGAGAGTAATTTTGGTCAGCGCTTAACAGCGGGGTCTTTAGCGCTGGTGGGGGATGACATGATGCGAGTATGGAACAGCACCAGAATGAATGGACGGGGGAAACGTGACATCCCCGAGAAAACCTACCGACCAGCGGCATCGTTCGGCACGATTCCCACATGCGAAAATACAAGAACTGACCCCGCCGCGAATTGAACCCGGATCACCTTGGTGGGAGGTTAGAGGTCTGACCCCTCGGCCCCCCTATAATTTCAGTATCGGTACTTAATTCAGTACATTATTTAGCATGTAGTTGGAAAGTTTGGGAAGGGTTTGATGTTGAAGAGAACTCTGCACTAGATGGCAGCCAAATTGTTAGTGTTAGATAGATTGTAATTTATTAAAATTAATTAATTTACATTTACTATATGTATTGTCATCCAGATAATTCATGAAAAATCTAAAACTAAAGACTTATATAAAGTTTGCCGGCCATGAAGTACATAGTCATTTTCCAGCATATGTCATTAGAATAAAAAATTTTGGAATATTCACATACCTACGTTTTATTGCACCTTTGAAATTATTTTGCTTTGGCAGTTTACTGAAACAGAAAAAAAAAACATGAATTTACAAATAAAATTAAAAGTTTATTTTATTATTAAAAATAACTCGGTAATAATATTTTTAACTTACATTTTCTTCTTAATTTATTCCATTTATGTAAACCCAGCGTCTCTGAACTCTCACATATGGGCATGCTTGACTAGAAAGCATCTCTGCTCAGTGAACCGGAAATGTTTGTACTGCAAGACATCAGTCATAGGATGTATTAGTAATAGTATAACTTGATTGAATGGTAATTAATAAAAAAGTACAAATCATGAAAATTCAAAAAAGTATACAAAAACTTGCATTTATGTAGTACTGTTGCGTAATAAAATGCCCGTTTATGTCATAACCTACCCTTTTAAACCTTGGACATGATATCAGATTATATTCCTACATTGCACTTACGTGCCAACAAGCTTTGCAATTTGCAGCATTGCCATTTGGAGCTGTAACCCACTGTTAATTACTAACTTAACACTTGTCACAATGCTTGTTAAAACTGCATGTTTCTATTTTTTTTTACCTGCAGTGAACTGTCTGAATAACATTTCTGTGCAAAATATGTTACATTAATTTTGTGGTAGTGTGTACATGTTTGCCTGAATATAACACGTAAATGTAATATATTGATTAATTTTTACATTTTAAAATTCCCTGCTAACACTTGCACCATTCTGTTTAGAATTGTGCCTTGAATGATTATATTATGTTTGCCTCAATTTTCTACAACTGCTAAGCATAAACTGTTCTGTGTACTGGTTCAGTGTTAAGACTAACATGTTATGTAAACTGTAACGTGTGATGTGGTAGATTACAGAGGCTGTAGTAGTATTTTCATCCATTTTTAGGGGAGACCTCCCGTGTGAATCTCAGGCTGCGTCCGTGCTATGGCCTAGTCAGTAAGTGTGTTCTATAATGTTGGTGTCGCTCGTTCCCGTTTTGTTTCAAAACTCATTTTTTTCGCATTTCCTTTCTCTCTCTTTCTGTCTTCCTCTTTGTGTCCCCTTTGTGTTGTTTTTGCTGTCGAGCTCTGTTCTTGTGTGTTTACGATATCAACGTTCTTATGTCACTTTGGTGTTTGTAAAATGTACAGTTTTGTAAACTAGCTTCTGCTACAGTAAAGTGTAGAATCCCAAAATAGTATGAATCTATGAATGTGACATGATTGTTGTTTACATCTTTCAGTCTTCATTTCAATGCTTATTTTGTACAGTCTGTATATAAAATATTGAGCAAAACATTTAGCATACAATATCCTGAAGTTTCTGCAAAAAGAATGTTGTCAATTTTCTCAAATGAAAAACAGTCAGTTTGTGTAGTTATAATTTATTATGTAAAAAAATTATCACAAATGTTTCCAAGTAAATGCTCTAACTCATAAAGCATGTAAATATTTTTTTTATAAATCATCAAGCTGGTTTCATACAACACAAATGGGTCTAAGCTAATGCAGAATGCAGACCTTTCATTTAAAATTCTGGTGCAAGATAATGCACAAGGCTCGCACTAAATGAGAAGATAAGTTAGAGCCTGTCCTAATTTTTGGTGCACAATGATGCAAATTGCATGGAACTAGTGATTCTCATGGTCATTGTATGACGTCATGTGATCTGACAATAAAGGTATAAAGAATGTCATGACTTGTGATGTGTATAGAGAATTTTTGTGTTAATAAAGGACTTCACTTTTTTGCATCCATTGTGCAATCAAATTAAGTGCTACGGGGAACCCAACACACCACGTACAGCAAGCAATCGCAAAGCACATGGCTCAGCAACTCTGAGTTACAATATCAATATATACACATGTCAGCTGATTCTTATATTATAAATGGAGAATAAAGCAACGACAAACAAATAAACTTCACAATAACAACCCTGCCAAAAATAATTTATTGTATTTTGTAAACGGATGCAAGAGAAAGAGAGATTCGTTAACTACAATGTTTATTTTTTTTCTTTGACTTCCTTTTCATACACCAAACATTATGATTTTCTTTATACCTGTTTGGCTAGGTCACATGACCAGCATTAACGATCAATAAGATCACTCGTTTTGTACAAAACTCTCATGAAAATAGGACAAGTTCTACCTTCTCATTTCGTGCAAGATGTGCATTTCATAATGACGTAGGCAGGGGGGGGGACAGTGCGATGGTAACGATTATGATGATGTAGATGAAAGGGTACCAGTTGCTCAGTTCCTGAGGAACAATGTTCAAGCAGAGACTCCTATATTCCAGGGTGTGGTCGACAGCACAGGACTGAGGTTGGTTTTAAGATGTACACCCCTGCTTCCTCGTCGGTTTGTTACCTTACATGTTGTTGAGGTTGTAGACCCCCTCGAATGCCGCTAACTTAATGAATGCAGTCATTTACTGGCATCTGTACTGACAGGCTGCATTAAATGCTGATTCAATATTTCTGGAAAATTAGGTTGTGAATTAACTGTACTCACTGTACTGATGTCACTAATGCAATTATTAATCGTGGTATGATAACTGCGTGTTTATGGATTTCCCTTTCCCGACACACCATGAAGGCGAGGAGAATAAAGACAGGGACACACATTATGGTAACACTGCGGGTTTAATTGTTCGACAAAGTTTCCTGTGCAAAAGGTACACTTCTACAAACTTAAAGAGTGCGTGGTAGATAAATAAACGCTGAAGACATCAATTGATTTCTACGCTTTTTTCAAAGTCAATATGGATAAAGTACTCAATGACAATCCTAGATAATGGTATTTGTCAACTTTATGAGAAAATATTTATCCAGAATTACTAATTCGTTACGCGTGATCTCTTGCGCCGCAGTTAAGTGCACGAGGTTCCGGCGTCAGATATTGTGCCTCAGAAGTTTGTAACACTGAAAACAATTTTGTTTAAAACGTTGGCTAAAACTATTGTGTAGGATTGCTATTGTTTAATTTTCGCAAATTGGCTTCAAGAAACCTACAGTTATAGATTAATGCTTTTAGCATTGAATTATGTACCGCGCCCTCTTAAGCGGGCCTGGGGACATCGCCTTCCCCAGTAGGGAATGCGGCGAAAAGGCTAGAAGAGCCATATGTAAAAATTTAAGGAATTAAAACCCCGGACACGGAGTTGGCTGGAAGAGTGCAGTAAATCCCATGCACAAAAACAGTAAAATTAAAGGTTCCATTAACACTTGACTACAGACATTAAAATGATTGACGCAATGTAAAATTTGGGATCTGTGCAGCACACGCCACTGTCCTCCAATGCATCTCGTTCCCAACTGAACTCATAATATGGTGGTGCAACCCTCTAATTGCAGGAAAGCCTGCGAAGCTGCTTACTGATATGCAATAAGCAAACACTGTAAAATGGAAAGCAAACGAACACATACGAAATTGTCAAAAATAAAACAATGAATATTAAATGACTCTTGGTAACGTAAAAATGTTCTTTTAATACTAACACAAAAAATAAGAATGTTCTGAGTAATGTACACTTCGCACTAATTGCACAAATAAAATGTCTCGCTATAAACGGAAAAGACAAGAAAACAAAACGACACAATAAAAACTCTACATGAAAAATGAGATTTTTAATAAATTATTATTTTGACCTGTAATGCCACGTCGGCCCTTGATGTTGGTTAGTCCATGTAAAACCTAAGGGGTGGTGCGTATAATGAGATATAAAAATACATAAGACATTAAATTCCAAATACAAGAAAATACAAGATTACTAATAGTTTCCCACAATAATAATAAAATGTAAATGAGCCAACTGATCTCCGAATAAGTATAGTTGGGGGGCATGACACACACACTGCATTTAAGAGATCCTAGAATTGGCCGTCACCTCTTTGCTTTCATTGTGCAAGTAGGTCACACTATCCTTTAGACACACTGCAGCTAGAGATATACACTAATGTGCTGCAACGAAGCCGAGGTACAGCTGGTGTGAGGGGGCGGCATGAGAGGTGTGTGGCAGCGCATATCAACAAGATCAGTGACGAGATATAAATTTTTTAAACATATGCATCACTTCTAAAACAAACAGCTTCGCAAAGCCGAGTCATGTACCTGACAAAAGAAGGTAGCCCAACGGGCCAATCAGAGAATCATAACTCTAATGTTGCCCCACAACTCGAACCGAGTGCTCAAGACTGCGCTGTTCAGTGCTAAAAAATCTCCTCCCTCCACTTTGCTGCAGACAAAAAAATAATTCACACATTTATACTCTTTTTTTTTTTACATAAACAAGTGGTGATGATGAACACATCAAATGTACAACACAGCACATTAAGTCTGTCTCATAAAAATTTAATTGTCCGTGTTGGCACACAATTTTACAGTTGTCTAGTTATTTCCCAGCCACTGGGAATTTATGCACAAGAGCAGTTAGCTAACGGTTACAAGTCCATCTATTGTAGGAAATTCAATTATCAACAGTTCTGTAGGCTGTCATGTGTTTAAATTTGTACAGGAAAATATTTTCCATTTTGATGTACTGCACAGTTCGACAGACTTATACCCAGTACAGTTTGAGAGTCAGCAATGTGATTGTGCAGAACTCAACCGGGACAGAGGAAACAGTTTTTCAATTTAAAACACTGTAAAATTGAACAGCCAACACAATTGTCAGAAAGTGGAATTATTACCGTGGCAATGGCAAGCATATCACCAGTGCAATACGTACTTTACTTTACTACGTACAGCCTTGATTATCCAAGGTGAAGTATTATCCAAGGTGACTACGAGGAAAACTCAACATGAAAATTTTTCCTTAATCTTTTTTTCATTGACAGTGCACAAAATGTGGTACTGTAAATCTTTTATTTACTTCAGTTTTAGGTTTCTGGAAACCATTACTTAAATATAAACGACGCAAACTGAGATGAGTTACACTCCAACAGCCTGCTGGCACTGTGAACCAACAGTTTTTAACCACACCGGCTTAACTCTTTCGCTGCAGGATAAAAAATTTTAATTATGCCAAGAAAGTGTAAAAAAAAAAATGTTAAAAACTAGTTTTTTTGTAAATAATTTATTTTTGGCTAGTTTTAAGCAAGAAAAGCACCTACATAGTTTTTACAGAGTCATTTAATTTGGTTTTTGACTAAAGTCGAATGTCGCAGCTAAGCAATATTTTGTATATTCGACTGTAGTCGAATGTCGCAGTTAAGGAGTTAAGTAGAACGTAACAGGCAAACGGTTAACAATACAGTCAGTAAAGATACCTATATGTCATTTAATGGGTTGTAAAATATCCTATATTTACACATCTTTCCATGGAAAAAATAGCAAGATGATGTGGTAACATAAAAATACCGTAGTTAAATTGTGTCAAACTAAAATGTAATTAATAATACACAAATTCTGAATTTAATGCATAGGCGGCTTAAGATATAAACTGGTTAGGTCATGCATAAGTGAAAACATCTGATTTACGGGAGGAGCTATAGGAACAAAAAACTAAAGTAATTCAATATCATAAACATCGAAATCACTTGCATTAGATAAACATTTTAGCAAGAAACAGCTAAAGAACATTAAAGTGTTTTGTGCATTAGTATGTTTTGGCATTTTATCATTAAAGGTGCTGAATCGGAGATAAAATTTACAATTTCATTCAAAAGTGCATTAATTGATACAGATATCAGACAGAAACGTACAGAATTATTCACTAATAAACGTGACAACAAAGCTTACATTCCACGCATGGAAATGTATCTTACAACACAAACTTTATTGGACAGTACGTAAACTGTTTTACATTTTGCACAAAAAAGCAACAGTTTAAAACTGTTATGTTCTAATATAAAATTTATATCATTACATAACATAGATAGTAAAAAAACTTTTGAGTACGGTAAACATATGTACTGAGTAATTAAGTAACAACAGAAAGTCATTTCAATTAAACTATTTATCCTGAATCACTTTGGACATCTTCCTGTTCCTTCACTACATACAAAGAGGATGTCGTAAAGAAGAAGAAGAATGTAGTGTAGCTTGATTGGTCATCTACCCTGTCATTTAAATGAGGAAACTATATAGTGACAAGAAATCTGTGTAATCACCCTTGGCTGACAGCACAGACTTCTTCCTATGAAGTCGTTATCCCTTCAAATTTTTTATTTCCTCAATGTCCAAAGCTAAAGGTTTGTTTGGATTTAACCTTTGATTTACAGAACAATTGAACTGGTTTAGATCCAGTGGCATACAGCATTTAAATTTTCTCCATTGTGTTTTTAATGAATAATTCCCCTGTATGTCTGCAAGATGACATACTTAGTAATAAATTTTTTATTTTGTCCACATTTGCTTGAATTGTATGAGCTGTGGGCAGGCTCTAGATCTAACAACACCTTTATCTATCGAACCACTGTAAAACTTCCATTTTTACAGGTAATGAAACAGATGTTCTTTTACTTTTTAATGAGAAAATTTGAAAATTATTAAGAACCTAAGAATGTTTTGAAGCCATGTCAGTAAGTAAAAACAATAAATTATATTCAACTGAAAATTATTTAACAGTGTTTGTAGTGCAATAAATTGGAGATCTATACAAGTCTTCCTAAATGTAATTTTAAAGAACACTCGTAGCTGGCTAACGAACAAGGAAAACAACCATGCTGGCCGCAGAGTAGCAAAGATATGATCTTTGAAAGAACTGTGCAAAGGGAGTGCATGACTGGACTTAGTTTCTTGGACATACTCCTTTGTGATATAGATGCCTGTTAAAGAAAAACTAAAGATAATATAAAAACATAAATAAGCAGAGTATGCGTTAGTCAACAGAATACATACTCAACATAAAATTCCATAAATGGAGCGAGAGATTTTGGTCAGCACTTAACATTGAGGTCTTCAGCGCTAGTGAAGGGTGACGTGAGGTGAGTTTGGAGCAACGCCAGAATGAAAGGGCAGGGGAAACAGGAGATCCAGAGAAAACCTGTCGACCAACGGCATCGTCCGGCACGATTCCCACATGCGAAAATTTGAGGACCAACCCCGCCGGGAATCAAACACGTGGGAGGCAAGAGGTCTGACCCCACGGCCACCGCGGGCCCTCCATAAATGGAATTGGGTCAAATAAAACAAGGACAAACAGATACAAAATAAAAATAAAATCAAAATCAAAAATTAAACGAAAACCCAAGCTTTGGCAAATGGACAAACAGAAAAAATGTATGACCCACAAAATAAAAATATGACACACCAATGAGGCAAAACAAAACCAGTTTTATATCAGACACAAACAGAAAACAACATGTGAAACAACAATGAGGCAAAAAAAAACACAGTATATATCGGACTAGAACAGAAAAACAACAAAGTGACACAATGATGAGAAGAAATACACAATAGTTTTCCAGACAGACAGTAGAACGACACTTTGGGAACTGTAATCTGTTCCCGTCATCAGATAGACACACACAGGGTTCAGGAACACAAGTGCAATTGATCAGTACATTGTTTATTTTTCCCTTAGGAAAATTGTAAAACCTGCAATTATACTGCAATTTATATAATTACTTTGCACTAGAGTACAGACATGGCAATTTAGCTAGTAATGTATAATTCGGTCACAATCAGTCAGGAAAACTACGAATATAAAAAATTTGCCTGACTTGATTGCATTGCAACTATAAGTTAACAGCCGTATCGCAATGTCTGTACCATAGCGCACAGTAAACATAATTTTCTATGTAACTGCAGATTTAACTTTTTCCTTACCAGAATTACAGAAAAGAAAAAAAAAACATTTATTCAATATGGCAAGTGTAACAGAGCCATAACGTAAACAATTGAGAATAGCAAAATTCTCTATTTCATTCCTTGACCAACCTTCACAACAGTGTAACATCTCTACTTACTGGTGAAGAAATGTGTGATTTAAGGGTGCGGTCTACCGCAATTTTCGTCACCATTTTTTTTTTTATTTGTACCAGATATTTTGTTTCTTATTTTAGACACAAAATGTGATTAAATTTAGCTCTTATGAAATTTTTTTATCTCTCATAGTTTTCGCATAATGGCTTATTAGTCATATTTTGCATGTTTCCGTTTTAACGACTACACTAAAACCAACTGATAAACCAAACTCAAAAAAATCTCAGCGGATAAAGACATTGCAGGCTACAATGACATGCTCATAAAATTAAAAAACAAAAATTATTTGAATTTAAAAAAATGCCAATTTTTAAATACAAATAATTTTTATTCTTTAATTTTATGAGCATGTCATTGTAGCCTGCAATGTCTTTATCTACTGTGATTTTTTTTAGTTTGGTATATCAGTTGGTTTTAGTGTAGTCGTTAAAACGGAAATCTGCAAAATATGACTTTAACAAGCCATTACGCGAAAACTATTAGAGATAAAAAAAATTTTCATAAGAGTCATATTTAGTCACATTTTGTGTCTGAAATAAGAAAAAAAATATCTGGTACAGCTAAAAAATAAAAAAATGGTGACAAAAATTGTGGTAGACCGCACCCTTAAAGGCCATGCATGCTCTCTTGTTTTTACTGTTTTTGCTGCGATAATTTTTTCAAAACAAGAAATTCTATCGTTTCGACTAAAAAGTCAACTAACCAAAATTTCGTTAATTACATAATTAGCTAAAACCATAGAATGTACTGCATTGAAAAAAACAGCCAAAAATTAGAAGACTATTTTAAACAAAACTGCCCAAACAGATTTTTTATACCTGCTCTTGTTTAGGCATAAAAAATTAATATTGCTTAAATGATAGAAATATGAGAGCACGGCCTTAACAGATCAATAAATACGGTAATTGGTTTCTAATAATAATATGAAGACAAGAGAATAAAACATTCTCTACCAGATGTGCCCATAAGTCCACTTAACAACAATATGCAAAACTTTTTTTGGCCATTGTATGAAGAACAAAAATACATGTAAAAAAATAGACACCTTTTTATGTACTTACAAACATTAACCAGTCAAATTATGTTTGCTATATTTAATATTGTCTGATGTACATTTATCTTATTGATGTTGTACCTACAACAATTTCTTGCTAAATGTAAAGCTATTACAACACATTTGTAAAACACAAACTATACGTTATGTATAATAACACTACTTTTCAACTTGATCAAGTCTGAGTGGCTTGAAACAAATTATGCTGTATTCATTCATAAGCTGACTTTGTTACGGTTCCCCATGTTGCATGATTTATTTTACTGTAGTAACCATAGAAGTTCTTTCTTTACTTGCAAGTGTGGAACATGTTTATTTAGTTACAGCTATGACCTCATTGTACATTATTTAAGTTACCATATGTTATTTGATGTGTACAACTCTGTACTGTAATGAATATAGGATTTACTTAGTAAAACCAAAAAAAACTTATATCTAGTGTACAAAGTAGTCAGGGCAGTATGTGTTAACATTATATGTAGATAATTAATTCATAAATGTGTTTTCAATTTGTACGTAAAGTGAAAATGTTGTAAGTGATGCTACCCTTAAAATAGACTTTAAATAATTACATTTAATATAACTTTCATGACCTTACAGAAGCTCGTATAAAGCCAAGAAACATATCATAAAGCCATTAGCATGCAGTACTACGTTTATGAAGTACTTATCATTGAAATTTTATAAAGGAACTTAAGTTCCTGTGTACATTTATGCATTTATAATAAGTAGTAATACACCATTGTGTTTTTGTTTAATACATAAAATAGATAACTAGTCTGTGTCTATGGTGACTGTAGAGAGTAGTGCCTGTATAGTGTGTGCCAGTAATAGTTCAGGTATACAAACACTTTTCATTAATTTATCTACTCTATGGAATTTACAAATTTTATTTATCCCATGTTATAGGGAACCTACAAGAAACCCCTCTCAAGAAGAACCCCTGACAGAGAAGAAAGATGACGTATGTCCGTGGGACACGGGACAAGATCACGACTCGCAGGCTGAAGACGCAAGCACGGGCCCGAAGGGTGGTGCTGGTGGGCCCAGCTCTTCACGCAAGAACTCCTCACAAATAGACTCAGCAGGCTCATCATCAGATGTAAGCACCGCCATCGCAGACGTATCCGATCAACTGAGAAAGACGTCTGTGGAGACCAACGAGAAAAAATCAAGGGCCCCCTCAGAGGAGAAAGTCGTCGCACGGATACAAACGGTCAGAAAGTATTCTACTGCTTCCATCAGCCACGTCGTTGATTCTCGAAGATCGTCCGTCTCCGTCAGCAACAGGCCTTCAGTGTCCTCCGTCGAGGACGTCAACGTGTCGCTGGACGAAACACCCAAGACGTACGGTCGGAAATCTGGCCGGAAGTGGTCTCTGGCTCCGCCGCTGGGAGCCAACTGCTCCAACGCAGTTGAAACTCTGCGTCAAACCAAAACGGAAGAGGTTGTTCCTGAATGTGTGGAGCCAGAGTGCCCTCAGCAGAATATAGCCACCAGTAATTGGGGTGGACATGGCAGTAACCCTGCGAGTCAGAAGAGCAACGATATCTGTCCCTGGGAGGATGAGTGAGTACACCGTATATCGGTGTTCCTCAGCTCTTGCAACCAGGATGGTTAGGGTCAATGCACAGTTTGTTTATTTACTCATTATGTTTATTTTTAAATTCAATTATTTTATTACATCCAGAAATAAAACTTTTCCAGGAGCATGTGCATGACTGAAAAATAAAAATTATTTTAATTCAAAAATAAGTTTTAAACATTTCACAAAAATTAAATGTTTTGTTCTTTCTTTATGTAATCACATTTATTTACCTTTAATTTTTGTTAGTAATTTAACTAAGTTGTGTAAATGAAATTTTTAAATCAGTTTTTATAATTCTGTGTCCTACTTCTATACCGATACTTAAACTACCAGTACTATTTTCAAAAGAAATTCAGTCTGTGTTTGTGCATGTAAATAAAGCCAAAGAATAACTCGCTTCAATGTACACCAGTGTATATTCTGCTTGACGAACCAGACGTAATTGCACACCTGAGCAATAACTCAGCCAATTTGTTCTCACCAATTGGGATATACATATTCATTTTTAAATTTTTATTGAAATTTACAGCTCTTTGATGACGTTGCTAGAGATGGGTACACTTAATTGCACAGCTTACGATAACTGGGGGAGGAATCAACCATGACCTTTATTAGAGAACCTTCTCAGCATTTGCTTGGAGTGATTACCAGAAACCATGGAAAACCGAAATCATGATGGCCGGGGACAGGAATCTCATCAGGGTCCTCCCAAGTGCAATTCCAACACATTACTTGCTCAGTACACACATACATGCTCACACATACACAGATGTAATACTTGCCTGCACAGCAGTGAAACACAGAACAGAAAGATCGTTAAAGTGTCTCAACAACAGATATAAAATTATGAACATTTATTGCCAACATATTGCTGCAGCCTAGTAGGTAAGGACGTCCGATTTTTGCAAACTGAGTACTGCAACGCAATATATGTGAAATGATGTGCAGCAAAAAACTGTGGCATTTTAATTGCACTAGTAAAAATTGTGATACGACAATTTACAGCAAAAAAAAAAAAAAAAAGTAAAACACAACTCCTTCAGTTTAACCTACTATCATACAAGTAATATTATATGAAGCAAAAAAAAATTATTTCACTCTAGCTATTTATATTTTAAATAAAACTATTACATAGCACACAATGCCAAGGAGCCTGTTCGCTCTGAGTTAAATGATTAAAATTATTCCAGTATTTTCACTTTACTATCATATTTCAGTTTTCTTCACTTCCGCGAGTGAGGTGGTGCCAACGTTGGCTAACACATTGCAATCACATTTTGAATGACATGGGTTCAAATCCCAGTGCAGCCATTCTGACTTTGGTTTGTCATGGTTTCCCAAAATTACTCCAAACCAAGTAAATGCTAAAATGATTCTCTAATACAGGTCACGGTTGATGCCTTCCCCAGTTTTTGTAAGCTGTGTAATTAAGTGTACCCATCTCTAATGACTTCCTAACTGATGAGAAATTAAATCCATAAGAGAGTTTTCTATACTCTTACAGTAATTAATTTCAAAAACACCATTAACTAACGTAAAACATCTCCTAATTATGGCAGCATCGCAAAAACAAATACATGGCCAAGAAATATCACTGGATCACTTAATTAAATCCACAACACTGCAGATTGTGACAAAATGTGGTTGATGTAGCATGTGATATTTTAAAATAATAAACTTATTTCCCCCCACCCCAGCACCAATTTATTTACAATCCGGGCATTGGTACTGCCACACTCGCAATGTATGACAGCACACCGGTCATGTCAGGACGACAAGCAGTGCAGAATGTGTGATCCCAGCAAACATTAGTGAGTGAAAATTCTTGCTCTGCTCCAATCTACGTCCACATTCTATAACTGTGAATAGTAGTCCATTATTTATTCCCGTACAGCTACTACTGTATTTAATATTCTGAAGTCAAAAGACTTATGGTACGGTATATGTAATTTCAATAGGCAGTCATATAGGACCAGTTTGAACAGTACATGACAGATTCTTACGGAACGGGCTCAAAAGAATACAATTAAGAAAATTACATGTGAAATAATACGTAAGATTCTATCTCATCGAAGGAAGGGCAGTGCAGTGGCTGAGGCGAGAGGAATGGCTACTCATTGGTCAGTTATTTAACTGATATTGTTTTGAAATTATCAACTAGTACTTTCACCTCACAGATTTTGCTCAGTCCCCTTTCCTCACCTGTCTCGGACAGCTAGCATTAGGTACCCTCACGTCAAATGTACTCTCAGCTCAAATACAGTTATACTTTACATTCACTGTACAGTAGTTACATTTATGCTCTGTACTGATTAACTATCTAAAAATAATTTCTTCACAGTTCTCATTCACTTGCCATGGTGTTTTCCTGTGTGGGTGGCAAAATAATTTTTTAGTTGTAAAATGGTTTATACAGTACATGTTGTTTAAATATGTCACAGATCTTGCTTCAAATTAGCAGCTTTGCATGGTGAATAATTGCTTAGATTTCCATATTTTTTAATTTAATATACAGTCTTTTTATACCCACAAGTTGCTTGGAGTTTTATAAACAAAATATATAACAATAATTATATGTGAAATTGAAATATTGCATTATTAAAAGCAGAATACTTTCTTTAATTCATAATTTAAAAATATCTAGGAACTTTGTAAAACTTCTTGGTTGTATGAAAAAAAATTGATGTTGTTCCTTTTTCTCGGCAGGGAAAGCTGTAAGGTGGATGCACCATTTGTTAAAACTTACGCAACTCTGGGATACCTGTAGCAAGCTTCAAGGACAAACACCTGGATCTTTGGAAACTGCTGCTATCTTCAGTGTGGATGTGACAAGGTCAAGATATTATGAAGAATATATTTGTATGCACAAAGTGCATGAGCAGAATGAAAGTGAGTTTCTTGTTTTGCCAGTGTAAATTTGTTAGTCTGGTTCTAGTCATATACAAGTTACAAATATGTTGTTCCTATAATACTATAAACGTTAGTGCTAAGTTTTTTTATATATTTTTTGTGTACGTCTTCTGTGTACTTATAGTGTGTTTATATTTGTGTCAGCATAATATTTTAGCTTGTGTTAATGCATATTAAAACTTTGTTAGTCTACTGACTGTACTCGAACTGTACAAGAGTTATTATAACCCATCTTCTTGTTTATTGTGTGACTTTGTAATAAATAGTGCTGTTATGGTGAGAAAGCCTTTGAAATGTTAGATTGGAAATGTGTTTCATCTTGTGCTCAGTTAGGCTACTTTCTTAAAGCTGACACTTAGATCTGCTAACTCACCCATATATTATTGTCACCATATTTCAGTCACAACATTTAGTAAATTAATATTAAATATCTTTCTCTGTGCAATCTTCCAACTTCTGTAAAACTGCAATTATTCAAATTTTTATCAAGATAGATAATGTTCCTTATTAAAGTACAATAATAAAATTGCTGTGCTAATTCAATAGGCTGATAACCCACTTCTTTCCACAGTGAAGCAAAATTGTGCCACGAATAAAAAAAAATAATTTACTGAAGGAGAATTCTTACCTCTGTTAAGGTATAATACATACCTCACAAACACTAATGAAAATTTAAAAAAAAACTAAAAATACACATGAAGATGCACTGTGAAAAGTAAATACTCCACTAGTACAGTTGAAATATTTGGTCATCTTGCCAGAATAAAGTGAAACACATTTCACAGGCTATTAATTGTGGTGAAGTGATAGAGCGCAGAGAGCCACGTGACACCAGAGCCGTACAGCCACCCCTATCACTGCACGAGCGTTTACAGACTGAGCCCATGTGACGTAAACTGCACGGATAGCTTCCATCGTGTGGCTGAGCGACTCTGGTGGTAGCGGCTCAATGCGTATGGCGATCAGTGGTGCAGTCGGAGCACGCGTAAGCAGCTTTTGTCGCGTCACATATTAGGAGTGAAATGTGCTTAATTCATTGCTACTATTTGTACTACTATACCTGAATAAGTATTTAGAGAAATTACACAACTTTGCTTTTTACATGCCTGTAGTTATAGGATGAGTAATTTTATATGTCAAGTTCTCAATGAGTTGTACCAATTTTTTTTTATTAAAAAAAAAAGAAATGTTATCAATTAGTAGCCTCCCTTATTTGTAAGATTTCTGATGATTTTTTAATAAGCCAATAAATGATAACAGTTAACACTTTTTAATGTATGTTCAGATTTATAAATTTTTTATTGTAAAAATACTCTACTCATAATTTATTTCAAGCATATGAATTTATGATTCAATAACTAAAAATTAATTGAAAAAGAAACTAAACTCTAGTAGGTATCGAGTAGTGATAGATGAATAACAATTTAGTACTAATTAGAGAAAATAATTGTGGTAGTTTTAGCAATTACTAATACATTACATGTTCTTGTATCTGTAAAAAAAATTATATCCACAAATTAAAATAACTTTCTCTTAGGGCCGTATGGTTTTTTTTTTAATTTACTGTATAATTCTCTTATATACACCACTGCTTGCTTGAATTACGTACTGTACTGTAATTTACCTACAAAAAAAATCGAACTCATAACAAAGAATTTATTTAGTACAAATCATATAAAATTATCAGTAAATATATCAGAAGTTAATAATTAACATAAATATAAGTGCACAGGGTAATTATCTGGGACATAATTTAAGAGTGGACAGGTATTGCACAGGCATATTTTGTGTGTAGTTTGATGTTGTTAATATTGAAACTATTAATATCTATGTGTCTATATCTTTAAATGTGTATAAATGCAAGAAATTTTCGGAAGTAATAAACTGTACTGATTGAGCTTGAAGTATCCACAATGTTACTATACGAAGTAGATAATTGCTTTTTTGCTGTTGTCAGCCATATACTATTTATTATCTATACTCATGTATTCAAGTGTTTTGTGTAGCTTAGTATTTAGCAACAGAGTCAATGCTGTTTATGCAGTGGCAGCACTGCACCACTGATTCAGGCGGCCAGTTTGTGGGTTTAAAGTTGTATGCGTTACTCAACTATGAGCTGGACATTTATCATAACTGTGTAAATGTCATTCTAGTGGTAAGAAAAAAATTGAAAATTTATTTAATTATCCGTTTCTAATGTAAACACGACGTACGTATATGTTGAAAGCTGTGTTACGTTCAAACAATTTCACATTTTCTGGACAACTGCAGACTAAAAGTTCGTAGATAACAGTAAATGTATAGAAACTCTTAGAATTATGTAAACTTCAACAGAAATGTTTAGATAATTTTAGATTAAGAAGTATATTGTCACTATCACAGCTAATACTGTATTTTATATTTTATGTAGGGCCTAAATTGCTTATAATTATATGATTATTTTACTGTTGTGTTTAAACTGAGATAATATTGTGATTGTTTGTGTGTATGTATGTACGTAATCACTTGCCTGTAAGTGAAGGAATGTGGCTACATTCAGACTTGTGATACGGACACTAGTGCCAAAGGGTTGCTGTGACACACTGCACATATGCAAGAACAGTGTTTTGACTTTTTACTTAGCAACGTGAAAACTAAGAGTATAACTCAGAAGACAGTACATGGTTTCCAAAAGTCCAGTGTTGCGAGTATAAAAAAAAAGGTAGTTGGCACAAATTTTTAAAACTACAGAAGAACAGTAAGTTGCCATGTTCTGAAAAGGTTTGCAAAAACATTACTAAGGTTGCGTATGAAAACTTATTATTTGTGAAACGTAACTTCTATGTACATATTTAAAATGAAGTGTTTATTCTATATTGAAAAAAAATGTAAATTGCCAAAATTGAAAAGGAGAACAATATTTGTTTTAATAGTATTTAACATTAATGTTAATATTATAAATACTGTTAGCTGATATATAACAATTACTATTATTAATTCCATATTGTGTATGGATTAGCTAGACGGAAATAATATATATACGTGTTTGTTAAAATCATGTTAAATCCATGGTTACCTAAAGTTAATAGGTACTGAAAAAAATAAATAAAAAAAAGGTTGAGAGGTTCTATAAAGTTGACATTAAATTAAAGTAAATTTTTGTCCAGTGTAAAGCAAATTCTGCAGGAGTGCAGTGATGTCAGAACTTATTTTATGTCTTACTGTGTTAGTGGGTAATTTGTGTGTGGCAATGGTGCTTAAACTGTCAGTCATGAAAAATGTTTGCAATGAGCCATCAGTTGTTTTTATAGCAAATCATACATAAAAGAAATTAATTTTCTATGTGATTTTGTTTGTGGAAATTCCCAACAAGTTCTTTTGTAGAATCATGCTGATATAGTACAGTACCTTAACATATTAAAGTAATTTTTTTCTTTACTAATGTATATTTTGTAATGGCAAAAATTAAAAGAATAGAAAAAGGAATGCCACTGTTTAACATCCATAACAGAAATTAAATGTTCGTGAACACAGATACAGTGAATGCTAGTAAAAAGTTAAGGAATTTATTTGTGACAATTAAACACAGCATCACTGAAGATTCTCTACAAAACTATTAAATCAGAGATATTATAAACCAGCTCAAAAAATATTTTTCTTTACTTAAAAACAAGTTAATGTCTAATGTATTTTATAGTTTGATAACAGTCACGCTGTATAATCAGTTGCTGTAATAAATGTTAGGAAAACATTTACATAGTTAATTTTTTCACATGTTATGTAGCCTATTTCATAAATCTTTGCTGGATCCTTTTAGTGACTTGGTGACTGATCAATAATTTAATTATTAAAGTTATATTGGATCCATATGCAAGTTTTTATTCACAGTATGTTGTTTTTATTTTTTTTATTTCAACTGTCTACAATTTAAATCAAAATTTATAAGCTGTGAATATAACATTGTAATTATTGTTCAGTGGAACTTGACGACACTTGAGTGCCTGAACAACTCTGTTTTTTGAACTGAATAGTTGTTAAGAGGTAAATTAAATACAAATGTACCAGTCGATTTTGGGTGACAAAGTAGGGTAAATTTATAACTGAAAAATATGTATGAAAGTTCACTTTAAAGTTGTATTACATAAATTTCCAGCACACTGCTGTTTTTCTGAAATACACATTTCTGTTTGTATATTCACAAAATACATCTCTTAAATAATAACTGCTGCTGTTTTGTTCAAGCATGGAATCTTACCTCATGAAATTACTTTAATTCTTTTCTGCACACAAATTTTTTTATTAATTCATTTCGTTAAGTTTCCAAGAGCTCTTCCTGATTTCACCCAGCTATAAGAGTGTACAGTATTAATGGAAACCAAGTATTTTGTGTTATCTTAGCAATATTATGAAACCTAGTGTTTTTTCTTAGGACTACTTTATGTTATATATATATATATACACACACACACCTTATGCAGCTCATAATTGGATGTGCAACTATTTATGAAAATAATTGTAGTTTCTAAACTTTATTTACGTCACCACACCTAATTTTTACCTTCAAATATGTGATGAACTAAATAAAATTGTTAAAAAACTTTAATTAATTTTTGTTTTGCTTGCAAGTCAGTTTTCATTACAGATAAAACATACATTTATGAATCCATCAGATCTTTAAGTGACCTTCCATACATAAAAAACAGTCATTTTCACAGCTGTGAACTTTAACTAAAAGGTCTAGTCAAATGTTTCCTGCCTTACGAGTGATACAGCAACAGTTACTAATACAATTCATTTTTATATTTGATTTTCTGGTGAAAAGAAAGTGGGTCAAATGTGATTTATACTCATGACTTGAATTGTGTTTTAGTTTCATAAAGTGACCATTTTCTTTATTTTTAATGTGTTTAAAAACTATTTAGTGAAGTGAGATTTATGGTAATATTTTGCCTATCATGTAAGGAAATGTTTAATAGAAGAAAGTTACAGCAGAAGAAGTTTCATTGCCAAGACTGTTTTGAAGTGCATCAGTATTATTACTAAAATTCAACCGTACAGTTGACAGCGCTATATGATAGGCCTACAGAACACACCAGCTTGCTTCCATACTCAAGAGTGAACATAATTTTTAATGAAATAGTAACATAATGCTCTTCTAATAACAGGCTTCAATTATGTTTTATCTCCTTTATTATTGGTGTTTTATATGTGTAGGAAATAAATGACGAATGTCCTACATTCAATTAATATTTGTATTTTAGATTAAATAAAAGTTAGAGGCCAAACAAGAAGCATTTGATGTGTTTTTGAATGGTGTTATGGCATACTTCCCGAGTTAGAAAACATACTTCAAATCAAAGTAGATGGAATTTTGCTAGTATGAAACATTTTTAAACTGTTGAAGTTTGTTGTATGAATCAATCCTGCTGATGATATTTTTCATAATTTAACATGTAGTGAACATAGAATACAGACAGTTGTGAAACCCTTTCATGTGAAACATAGCAACATAAATATATTATTTTAATGTGAAAAATGAACATTTATTCATCATCCCAAACTGCTAGTTAGTATTTTCTACATTACACCAGTGTATTTCCTTTAAAATAATTGCTATACACAATTACAAAATTAATGTTAACATTTTCCCTACAGTCCAGAATGTTCCTAAGAGAAACAAGAGATTTAAACTAGCCATCAAAATGTTATGTCCACACTCAAAATTGCGCTATACTCATGTAATCTACATGATAATTATAGTACGGTATAGGAAATCCTACTTTAACGTTGCCTTTCACAATGTTGTTTTAATACAAGGGGTGTTCTGAAAGTAAGTTTCATATATTTATTTTCGTGCGGGAACTTTATTGCCAAAAATATACACCATGGTATCATGAACTATACACCTTGCACTATTTTTCGACATAATCTCCACAGACATTGAAACGTTGGTGTAGCGCACAATCAGTTTGAAGAAACCACTCTGATATAACTCGGTGTCCTGCGATGCAAGAAATTGTTGCACCGCCAGCTCCCCCTCAACTGTGTTGTGGAAGTGATATTCCGAGAGTGCAGCTTTCAATGCAGGGAACCGGTGACAGTCCGATGGAGCAAGATCGGGGCTGTATGACGGATGATCCAAACTCTCCCGCAGCCAAGACAAATGTTTCAATGTCGATGATGAATATGTCTAATAACAGTGCAAGGTGTATAGTTAATTGCAACATGGTTTATTTTGTTTGGCAATAAAGTTTCATGTGAATAAAAAAAAACTAAACTGACATACTGAACACCCATCATAAAATGTTGCAAGTAACATGTGACTGAGTTTTGGTGAAATAATTCTACCTAATCGTTGACAGTATCCACATAAAGGAGAATAATTATATCTGAGACTGACCTCATCTGGTCCAGATATAACTTTATACATGTACGACCAGTTCATGATGCCAGATCTGGCCAATATCAGATCTAGCCTAGATATAATTTTTCATGTTATTCACGCAAAAAGAGTATGATGTTCTTTAGAAACAAATCAACTCAAAAATGAAATAGCATCATACAGTATAATCTCACTACGAGTACGGGACATTACAAGACATTTGTAATTACATGTGTTTTGTAGTGCACCGTCAGATTATGTATGCAGTTTATTGTAAAAATGTTGGGTAATCATGAGTGGTATCACCATAAGCACTTTAGTAAATACAAGCAATTCAGAAGCATCAAGAAATCGCAAAAAAAAATTTTAATTATAGTTATAAGTAAATATGAGAAATACAAGCACATGTGAGAATCACCGTTTATCGGCGTACCATGCACAGCATGAGATATGGCAATGGTGGAAATGCAGTTGTGACTTGCTCAGCCTCGATTGTTATGGCCGCCATCTTCGTACTACACTAAAATAAATTTGGCCTGTTGAGTGCACAGCATCGCATGCGTGCATCTTATTTTTATTGTGGTAATCAATGGCACTGCAGAATCAGTTTCATTTTTTATAGTGTACCTTATGTTATATTACTATAAGAAGTTAAGAAGTTATGTTTACGAAACTTAACCTGCTAGAGTAGTTTCTTGAACACGTTAGGTTTGTCTGATCATGGCAACACATGCTTTTTGAATGCCTGGAGTTGAAATTTTACACTACCCAGAGTAATTCAAATAAGTGCTTAAAATTCTTGTGTAATTTTTATACTTACATGTTTTGATTTCTTAACCATAAGTTTTCATTTTGGCAAAATATATGTGGGAATGGATAAATAATCTGTACTCAGTTGGGATCATGTACTAAACATCGTAATTGTTTTCCCTTTGAATACTTCACAAAATGGTGCCAGTGTGGGCAATATGGAACAGCCGCACCTCTCCTGTTTGTTCAATCACAAGACATCTTATTGGTGGAGCATTGTTATTTCAGCCAATCACAAGTGAGTTAGCAGTACGATTCGTTTTAGTTGCCACCTTGCAAGACAACCATTTATGTTTTGTTTACCTTACACTTTGCCATACTTTAGCTATTGAAAACGGTGACATGAAAACTAATATAGATCACGGAAAAAATTAATAATTGATGCCTAATAAACATATGTCTATAATTTTTTGCAATCTGCTTTATAATAGCAGAGATACTAACCAAGGTAAACTGAACTGTTATTATTCCCATCCCATGTATCATGTCAATAACCTAAGAAACTGCTTGTTTGTGTAAACATTTGGTTATTACGACAACTCGTACTACGACAATTTTATTGTGCTGTTAGAACTCTCGTAGTAACGGGATTACACTGTAATTGGAAATTTTTGTCAGGGTCATGGCATTTAGAGTTAAGTGGTAAAACGTGAACCAACAGAACTACTGTACTCATCAGCAGCCCAAACAGTTGGATATTTTTGTCACATCTTTGAGGCAGCCCAAAAGGGCACAACTTGGGAGTTTGTTTGGGCAACAACCGCTACCCCAGCAACCAAGTGTTTATATGTTCATGTGCCGACACTGCTGAATTAAAACAATTGTATGGTGGCGCATTGATAATGACAAGGGTGCTGGGCAGTGTAAAGCAAGATGGCTCCAGCGAACGTATCTGCACAACAATTGCAATTTTTCCCCCTCTACACTGTAGGCATGCATGCTTTGAGGAGCAGCAAGTAGAATGTACGTATGAGACCAGAGACCAGTCGCCCGCCTCCAGCATCTGCTACTATACATTACCGAATGAGTATATGAGCAACTATGCTGCAGCATTCTTTTGCTGAAACTTGTATGAGGTAAAATTTCCCAGGCAGCTAAACTAGAATCATGACACTTCTTTTAGTAGAACCACTGTTAGGAACGACTCATGAGGATGACTAGCTGTTATGTATAAGAAGAGCCTCGCCTGGAGGACAAGCTAGCAGTGACGACACTGCAATTAGGTCAGTAGTCGCAGAAGGCAAGGGCCTCAACGATTCTTGCCACCTGCGCTGAAGTGCAGGAATATAGTGCAATGTATTGGGGTAAATGGGGTCTGTCTTCTACGAGTCTTACAGCCGTCACAAGCTCACCAGGATAGTCCTGAGTCGAGACCAATGACGTGCCAGCCAGCCATCCATCCATCCATCCATAGCCGAGTATACTCATCACCATCCTCCGGCATCATGTTAGCGGTGAGATCTAGGTGACTAAAGGATCATCCACCATCAACCTAGTAAATTCATTTAAGCATATAATCAGCAGCTCTTTTCCAGATGAGCTTAAAGTTAACTATGTATTAATTCGTAACTACCAATTATGTAGAGTAAAGTACAGTATTGAGATTAACATAATTTATTAAACCAATACCCCCACTCTGAATATAAGCCTCTTAACTAGTAGTACAATATGCCTACCTCTGGCTAAAGCCCCCTAACTTATGTGTAAAATGACCAATAGGTAAGTTATAACAGTGGTGAAGGCACATGGTTGTGCAATAATAGAGGTGAGTGGTAGTGTCATGATAGGAGCATATGCTGAGTCATGGCAGGCACTTAGTTGCCGTGGTTGGGTGAGAGGGCACTTGAATATGCCGGAAATAAAGGGGATAAACTATACAGGAGTCCATTATTCCTGAAAACGTTTCCGATTGTTCGTGAAGCCTCCCATTACCGCTGCTGCCAACCAGCATCAACATTTCATGGGGCAGTTCAACTAGACTAGCTGTCAAGAGGGAAAGTGTGGGGATCCCTGATGGATAAAGCCTAGGAGACCCAGATTAGATACCATTGAGCTACGGTGGGCAGAACAGCACATCTGGCAGTGTGCATGGTGAATTACAATTAGGGAGAATAGCAACATTGTGATGGGTCCGAATTGTTTGTTTGTAGTTGCGTCCTCTGTTGGTGTTGTTGTGTGCATGCGGTAATGTAGCTCTCTCTTCCGTAGCTATTGCAAGTCGTTAGTCAGCGGGCAGAACAACGAAAACAAACAAGCTGATGTAGAGGCGGTGCCTATTATACTGATGCCCGGATAGCAGTGAGGTTAATCAGCCATAGATGAATAAATAAATAAAAATCATAATCTCGGCATTTTTTTTTATTTAACCTCTTATGACGAAATTTACCATACAAAGGCAATTCACATAGTGAGTGCTCGCCCAGAGTTAGTTGAGGTGGATTTTTCTTGTCTACGTATTACGACTTTCCGCCTGGCCTTAGTAGTAGTACTTGGCCCGGCACTTTGTCTACCTTAATAACTGACTATACGGTTATTAATAACTACTTCTGGTTACTATCAATGAAAATGCAGCATGCAAAAAAAAAGAGAGAAAATAAAATGAATTTCTTCTAACGAATCTACCCTCTAGGCTTCACAGCCCCTCTACCACGTCTAACACGTCCTCTTCCTCCCGCCATGACGCCCCAACTAATCAAAAACTCAGCCGGCCATCTCCCGGCAACCGTTCCCTAGCTCCGATGGATCACAACTAATTTCCCTGAGCGGACACCCGGACTTACTCAACCGAGCGGCGGAGGGATACATCAGGATCCAACTTGCCTAAAAACTGGTTAATTGACGTTTACTAAGGAAGCAAACAATGTAACATAGTTACTGACAAATTTGGAAGCGTTTTGTTCCACCATACCAGCTAAATATTCCTTAAGTTTATTAATTAGGGATGTGCAGCGTCATCAATCTGCCGCGGATCACCACCTTTTCGGAGTTTTGCACCCGACACTACCACCCACATCGATCGAGACATGCCCGGCAGAGCTCATCGCATTCCATCATGTCCCTGTACGTGCCTCAAAGCGAGTGAACTCTGGCCTGCCTGCCAGATAAATCCATCCAAACACAGGCTAGCTCAGAGCTTATTTGAAATTTTAAAAGCCAGCACTTCTCTGTACATGCTTCCAACCAAGTGAACTTTGACATGCCTGCCAAATAAATCCCATTCCAGGAGAAGCAAGCTAAGAGGCTAATTGAGATTTAAAAAATTCAAACAAGGCAAAATATAAGAAAAAGTTACTAAGAAAAGTTGCTTGAAATTAAATTAGCTTTAAAATGAGTCCAAACAAGATATGACTCATACAAAATTGACACGTAAAAATTTAATACTTTTCTCTTGCCTTAACAGTTAAATTTTAAATTTTGAATAAACTTTTAATGTTAATTTCTCTACTAGCATCCCCAATTAATGTTGGATCCCGCCGTATACATCCTTATACCTGGTTACGCTGGCCTACCTAACTTGTTATAAACAACAGAATAAAAAAAAAATATTAATTAAGACAAAAAAAATAAATTTGAAATTACTGTATGATAAAGAGGCCAAGTAAGTGCTACGTGCCAGTGCACGTCACAACGTGAGGTTGCATGGCTCAGGGAAGACCCAGATTGAGGTATGGTTGGCATGGCAGCACGTCTTGCCGGGTGCATGATACATTCTGACTGAGTCCCACACCTTCCTTGAACGGCGCAGTCCCCAAGTGACGCAGATGTCACCAAAACTGCCTCAAAAAAAGATTTCTAACCCTCTCTCTAAGTAAGGGCTTGGAGTAACTGTTAAGACTTATCATCCACCCTTATGTGCTCCTTTACTCCACGCCTCACCAACAGTCCTGTGACCAGGATCGGCGCAGGGTACCTAGAACAGACCGGCAGACAAGGTACCTTCAGCGCACGCTCCTCACTCTAAAGAGCTTGCGGCAACAGGTACTGGAAGTGGCAGCCCAGTAACTGCAGACCCTCAGATAACAGGCAGAGTCTTGGGAGAGGTGGTTTTCCCCTGATTTCTGCAGGTAAGAGAAAGCACACCAAATTCCCTGCCTTCCCACCCCTTCGTTCTCCCTCTCTTCCTTGGAACCCCACCTAGGTGGACAGTGAAACTGCCATTGATAGATCTAGGGACCCGCTCTACTGTTGAGACAGAGCCCACACCCAAAACCTTCTGCAGTGGGTATGAACGCTATAGAAGCATAGGGGAATAACACCCTGCACAGGAAAGGCAGTGTAGGTAAGATGGCGGAAACAGTTGGAGAATGACAACCCAGTGCAATAACACATCACCCACCATAGACAGAAATTCTCAAAATTTAATGAATCAATCCATGTGGAAAGATCCTAAGATTACGAGAAGAAAGACATAGACAGAGAATTAACAAATTCCAGTGGCGCCCTTAACAAAAATGGCCAAGAATACAGCACAATAAACTTGGAACAGTGATCAGAAGTCAGTAAGGATGGGAATTCTACCTAAGGTGCATAGGATGGCAAGAGGAAATAAGCACGTTCGTGAGAGTAACCTACAACTGCCAGGAATACAGATACGTAAATGTGTCATAGATGAATGACCAGGAATGGACAGATGGAGACTGTTATGCGAATGGCAGGCCTCAAAGTGGTCTAATACCTCTAAAATAGTAACTATAGTGACTGACTGACTTGCAAAAGTGACTACGAAGTGACTATAAAGGCAAAAAAAAAGTGACCAAAAAGTGACTTTACATGAAAGTATTCAATGCCACCATTTATACCTTTCTTACGTGAAAGAACACTGAATACTTGTTACCGCTGTATTGCTATATGAAACAAATGCAACATAAATATTGTAAACTACTTATTTATATATGTTTTACTCTGTAGTCATGTTTCACATTTACGATACTAGACACACCTGTTTTCCGTGAAAATATTTTAATGTTTTCGTCCATTTTAATAAGATTCTTTTAGTAACATTTTTACAGTTTATAATGTCATTTTGTCATAAATGTCATTAATTTTTACATGTCAAGATCTATTGTCGCAGTATTGAATGTGTGCAAAGGGTATCTTACTTTAGTTAAATATTTTAATATAAATCTGTAACTTAAAGTTTAATGGTAGAAAATCTACATGAATGTGTGAACATTTAGTCTGTGTTGTATAAACCTAAAAATCATAAAATACATCTGAATGGAATGAGAATATACAGGTTTATAAAACAATGTTAATAACCACAAGAAATAAAATTTATTCCAACGGTAAAATCAGATATTTCATGAACAAGAAATGTGCAATCAATTACATTATGCTGACCTTCCAATGTTTTACATTACACCTAACAATTTAAAACTGTGAGATAACTTTATTTGTTCATATTTTACAAAATAGAGTCAGTAGGGGCCTATTAATAATTTCAAAAGGGAAACAAAGGGATTAAGAATTTATAACGTTGAATAACCTAAACCTTGTGTTCCGCCTCTATATTTCAGATTTAAGAGTTAGTGGGCCGTAGCTTTTTTTTTTTACGTTTGAGGCACGGAAATGGGGAAGGCGATAAGTCGAATATAACCTGTGCGTCAAACACCTCATCGCCTCTAGGCGCAGAGAACTAAACTAGCGTTTAGTGTTTACGTAGTAACTGTTTTTCAATGGGACTTGAAGCGTTGGCCCTAATTTTATTTGTGGAAAGTATGTGGTAAAGTTCAATGCAGGTTTCTACGATTTTGTTTTACGATTACAGTTGATATTTTCTCGGCTACAGCAATGTAACAAATTAATTTTTAGCACTTTTGAGGAGCTTGATAATCATGTTTTTAATTATCGGACTGCATTTTTAAAATCATAGGGACTTAATCTGAAGTGTTTTCTTTTCGTAGATAAACGCATTAGAAACCTTTTTAGTAACTATACATGAAAAATTACTTTCCGTATCACGCTATAGCACGTCTCAAGTGCCAGGTCCACTAACTCTTAAAAAAGAATAATTCGATCCTTGTTCCATGCCACCGGTAAACTTTATTCTGTATTATGTGAATAGTTTCTTGCATTCTTTGGCAATTCGCGAAGAAAATTTAATTCTATTTCCCCGGGAGACAAATTTTGGCAAAATTAACGTCACGTCATTACAAAGGTCAAATTTGTAGTTCTAAAATTTTATTTGTTATTTTGAAATACAAACACAGTATTTATTTTATCACTACGTATGACAAACAAAAATAAACCAGGTAGCATTTAACAACCTACCAGGATAAGCAAACACGTTGCATTATGTAACCTAAACACTCACCATTTTCCAGTTGACTTCGATACTCTCGAAACTCTCTTCACAGTGGAAGATATATAGAATCAAAGACATGACTTAGTACGGAACATGTGAAAAATTGCAAAATTTTCATGATTTCGCATAGATTTATTAACTTTGCGATTTCAAACAGATGGGTATTTCCGTGGCGACTACCGTTACGTAAGACCGTCACCATGATGTTAACTATAGTTCCAGACACACCTTCGCCAAACTCAGACAAGCTTACAAAGTTGACAAGCTTATCAAGTTCAAAACAAAAGCCATCGTCAAGCCTAAATATGGTACAAATAAATATAAAATAAACTAAAAATTGTATTTACTTAACTTCGTTAACTTAATAAACTTTTTATGAAGCAATTTCGTTGTTAAAAAAATTCAAGCCACCTTTGAGCACTTCAAAAAAGTGAAAAAAGTGATAATTTTCACAAATAGTGACTAAAAGTGACTTTGGTCAAAAATAGTGACTAGAAGTGAAAAAAGTGACCGACTTTCAGGCCTGAATGGTGGTGTAGAAGGCCACACTGCTGTACATGTCTAGAATGGCCAAACGATACATGCAACGTGTTTGAATGGAATACTATTTCCCCTTGTTTAGAAAAAAGGAAGGACATTGAACGCCAGCAGGAAAATAGTGTTATTTTTTGCGCCTGAGACAGTGAATGGCCAGAAGCAAATTCGCCCAAGGCTAAAAATAGTAAAACATTAGCTCACAATGCCAATACCAAAAATCTAAATCATCAACTTAAACTTTATAATAATACATAATCACTTTAAATATTTCCACTGGGCTGAAGATGGGAAATTCAATGCTATCTTGGATAATTTCAATTAATGCTATAACTTTCCTTTCACGTTAAAGTGCATAATTTTGGCCATGATAAAACGTACAATATGACTTATTGGAAATTCAGAATATAACATTAGGTGCGTTTGCAATACAATCCTTCCACTATGTCTGCTCTTTCTCAGCTATTAAACGTTCTTTGGAATTTGTGCTACCAGAAGTATTTTTATGATTTGCTGGACACATGGCAGGAGCCATGCTCTTTCTGCTCTTGCTCACAGCAGTAGAGAAAAAAGAGCAAAAACTGCAAAAATGTTCCTTGGCTTACATGATTTCATGTGTGGGTTGAATTATCTGTACAGAGTTTACATAACTCATAGCACAAGGGACTGGAATACAGTTAACAAGAAGTTATCCACTTGTGATTCTCAACTAATAATTCAGCAGTGCATGTTTGATGTGGCGGTGTAGTTTCTGATTCCTGTTAAAATGTTAGGTGCTTGTCTATAAATAGTGATACGGATAGCAATTAGTATACAGTAAAGCCCCTTTGTATTACAGCCACCTCTCTAATTAACTGTATTCTCGGGACCTGTGAGGAGGTTGAAATTAAGGGGAGGGGGGGTTACTGTATTTATAGGATAATTTCTAAAAACAAGTAAATAATTTCCGAAGTGAAGATATTAGACACAAACAAGGCAAGGAATTTTCCCTCCAGTATGTTAGTTTATTCCAGCTCTGCTGTAAGTAACAACAGAGTTATAATATTAGCTGTACAACATGCAAGGCTAACTGACAAACAATGTAGATGTACAGATATGTTGGTTTTTTTTGTGTATACCTTTATAAAATCAATTAACATAGTCGTACGACCTTGTTCGCTATGTGCTGAACCTACTATTCAATCTTACAGTAATACAGCCAATACAGCCTAGAGCTATGTTTTTGAAATGGTAACATCTGAAGCAAAACACTACGTAAGTGACTTAAAAAAATGAAGAATGGCCATGAAAACTCTAAATTTAATATTTGTGCCCCACTCGAAGATTTCCGCAACATGCAGTTATTTTTGTGGCGTGTAGAACACATTATAGCTTCGCTGCCGCGGGGTCTTTACAATCATCACTGACTACAGACCAGATTCTCCTGACTCACTCTTAGTCACCTTTGGCCAGTGCGACGAGCGGAAGGTATACTTTCCAAAAAGTCGGTCAAGTTACAAGTGTTCCTGTCTCAGCAGTGTATAGAATAGTATTGTGAATGATTAAGTGGCCTTGCCGTGCTTGCTTAGTTTAAAACTTACAATGGCCTGATGTCCGGCACCAAATTGTACTTATAGCACGATTGTGGAGCTTTCGATGTTTAAATTTATGCCAAATAGTACACGAAAAGCTGTTTTGTTGCAAATTTGCAGACGTGTTTTTGAATGTATTTCGAAACTTAGTACATTCCACATTTGTTTTTTTTTTTTTTTATGGATACAACAATGTAATGTATAAGTAGAGACGGGAAAAATTCACGGATTCACAGAACTGTAGGTTAGCTTCCAACAATATATGTGAACTGAAGCAAACAACAATTGTTCATTAGCTGCTCGCTGACACAGTGAAATGGGCCTGTGTTTATTTACATTTTATTATTGGCTCAGAGACTTACACGAGGTGTCAAATAAGTAGGGGACCAATTGTCAAAGTGACACGAACTCACAGTTGTTGGAATTCTAGCTTGTGCTTGAAAGAAAACGTGAATTTTTCAGGTCCCAATACATAGGTTGTCATTAATTTGCAAAAATAAACGTTTTATAATACAAGTCGCGTATGGCCTAATTACATACAGTGTTGGTGAATCAGGGGTACAAAAACTCAAATTCTCAATGGTGGACAAATGTAATAATGGCTGTTCTAGTTTTTAATTTAACAGGGCGTAGTACATAATAAGGAAAATTCCTATTTTTTTACCATATTTTTATTTTAAAGTGCATTTAATTTAATGAACAACAGTACCATACTTTCTTTCTTTGCGTCTGTGTAGCTCCAGAAAACTTAAATAAAATGAGCAGTCTGTTTAGCGCGGCAAAAACGTCAACGGCCATGTTGATGTCCCTGTAACGTCACGATACTGTACATTTAAATGTACACAACATCCAAAGGACAGCAACATATGTTCACGCTGTGAAATTGTGTTAAATAAAGTAATTTATTCGGTAAAATCCAGTATGTCTTGAACTCTGAAGAGTGTAAATATGGATAGTAATTTGTTTGCGCAGCAATAAAATGAAATTTACTCAGAATAAAATCTTAACTTGAGCGCCGTCTCATAAATCAAGGCATACTGCATGGTTTAAGCTGCAAGAAGAGACCTAATTGACTGCTATTAACAACAAAAATACAGTTTACGTATATAATGCTGTATTGTGTACAATATGATATGGTTAGTATAAAACAAATAAGTTCTTTTAAGCTAAAAATTGCAGTGAATAACTTGCAGTTTGCGACGAAATCCCTGCAGCTGTAGTGTTTTGGCTGTTCCACTGGCTGCGGCAACGTCGTTAGCCAATATGAGAGTTTAAGGCAACAGTGATTGGCCAATAATTTGAGGGGTGGGCGGGGTCTTGCGAAACGTACCCCGAGATGGCAGCACAGCTGTCTCAATGCTGTTCACGAGAAACGTAAACAAAAACTGAGAGAAAAAATGTATTTGTAATAAAATAATTGATCTGTCATATTATTTTACCAGCTTGCACAACCAGAATGTTCGTCATAGTCTGTGCCATGTTTAGTTAAACGCATTCCAAATATTAGCTCCATAGGTTCACTTTTTGTACGCATGTGGACTTCATTCGGCTGACCTTTCAAACCTAAACTTAGGATTGTATACCGGATCTGAAACATTAAAATGAATTCGTAGTAAGTTATTATCTCTCTGGAATTTAAATTAAATTTACATAAACTCAAACCTATAACTAAAATGTTGCAATGTGTAGAGCTATTAATAGGCCAACATTGCTGTCTTCACTCATTTAAAATCAACACAAGTGAAATAAATCTTTGTTGTTGACTACCAAATCTACAATCACGCATGCCTAAACAACGGGCGAATTCCCCAAATTAACTTTTACGTAACTGCGGGTTCGCTAAATTTTATCAGTTTTTTAATTGGTGAAAAATTCCAATACACACAATAGTGCCTGGCATGCGGTGGCTAACCAAAACAAGTAAGACTACGTCATAAATGTGTTAGCCAATAAGAAGGTGTTTTTAATATTTGTGGCAGCGTTTGAAAATATGGTGTTTTTAAAGCTGAATAATTTGAAAATTACAATGTTCATGGAGCTATTGCTTTGCGCAAAATTTAGTGCCGAAATAATTCTGAAGAATCAGTTAAATATTAAAAATTTTTTCTATGAATTTTTCTTATTCAATGCTAAAACCAATTTTTTAAAATTAAACAATAACAATCCTAGATAATAGCTTTAGTCAACGTTTTAAACCGAATTGTTTCCGTTGTTACGAACTTCTGAGGCACAATCTCTGACGCCGGAACCTCGTGTATTTAACTGCGGCGCAAGAGGTCACGCGTAACGAACGAGTAATACTGGATAAATTAAATTTTTAAATGTTTGTTGCAATGGGAGTTTACAATTGGAATTTATTGGTTTGTGGACATACGCCATTGCTCATGTTTTGTTGACCAAACGTGTATTGTAAAACAAAGTGACAAAATACAAATAAAATACACAAAAGACACAGGAAGCGTAAGCAAAACAATCCCAGAGGAACTTCGTCAATTTTTTTTAAGCAAGAATTATAAAGATTGAATTCAGTCAATAGTTTGGTAACACCCAAACACAAAAGACAGACACAAAAAAAACCCAGATTCCCAATATGAGAAAAGATGGGGGAAAAAAACATAAATAGTGGACAGTGTACAACAAATAAAAAACAAGAGACAACACAATCCACGAAACGTTGTATTTTTTAGTTGATTTTAACATGTGTTGTCTCTTGTTTTTTATTTGTTGTACATTGCCCACTATTTATGTTTTTTTGTCTTTTCTCATATTGGGAAACTGTTTTTTTATTGTGTCTGTCTTTTGTGTTTGGGTGTTATCAAACTATTGACTGGATTCAATCTTTAGAATTCTTGCTGAAATATAAAAATAATTTTTAAAAAACTGACAAAGTTCCTCTGGGATTGTTTTGCTTACGTTTCCTGTGTCTTTTCTGTATTTTATTTGTATTTTGTCACTTTGTTTTTCAATACATGTTTGGTCAGTCAACAAAACATGAGCAATGGCGTATGTCCACAAACCAATAAATTCCAATCTGGATAAATATTTACTCATAAAGTTGGCAAATATCATTATCTACGATTGTCATTGAGTATTTTATCCACATTGGCTTCGAAAAAAGTGTAGAAATCAACTGATGTTTTCAGCGTTTATTTAACTACCACTACCACACACTTTTAAGGGGAGTGGTCACCATCTTGGATAATTGAATTTTGCTTTCGTATATTATTTTTTAATTGCATACAATATTGTACTAAAATAAAGAACATGTAAAATTATTGCATAATGACAGGTAGGTTGTGCAAGAATTGCCCCTGTTTCAAGGATTCAAAAAAAAAATGGGAGGGAAGCCAATTCATCTCTCCCCTTTTTTATTGTTGCACCCCTGTTGTAAAATAATTAAGTAAATAATTTAAGAATAACATAAGGCATACAATTTAGTATGTCTGAACAAACCTATCCGCGACTAGATGAATCTGATTTTCCAATGCAAAGCATTTAAAAAAAAAGAACCGAGAATTTGCATAATGACGTAAATTTGTAAAAAGAAAATTGTACATCCAGTACAAGTATCTGTTCCAAATTGCTAAAATTTAAAACAAAAAATAACTTTTTTAACGTAGAATTGCACCAAAAAGATGCGTCACACGGCACTTCATTTTGAAAATAAAAAGAGATGTAAATTTTGTATCTTTCAAAATGTAGAATAATTCTTTTAAAAGTCTTGCAGGTAACAATAAAACGAGTTGACGTACCTTTCAATAAATTACATTATCAGTACGTAACATTATCATTGAGAAAAATGCATAAAATCAAATCAAAAAGCTAGACCCTTTCTACCATACCATTACAGGCTGGATGATAAGCCGTGGTGCGAAGGTGAGATGTACCTGTCAGGTTGGTAAGGTCCTTGAACAATGACGACTCAAACTGACGGCCCTGGTCAGTAGTGATCCGTATTGGTGTCCCGAAACGTGCAATCCATGAGGAATAGAATGTCTTCGCCAATGTGGTTGCCTCTATATTCTCCACTGGTACTGCCTTTGGCCAGCGAGTGAAACTGTCAATCATGGTGAGGCAGTAGCGGAAGCCTTGTGATGATGGTAAAGACCCGACCAGGTCAAGACGCACGTGGTCAAACCGAGATGTTGGTGGCAGGAATGAGCCGATCGGCGAGGAGACATGTCGGGAGATCTTGGATTTTTGACATGGAAGACAGGCATGTGCCCAACGCCGGCAGTCAGATTTGATCGAAGGCCATACAAAACGTTGCTGAGACAATTTCGCAGATGCCTTGATACCTGGGTGAGCTAGCTGGAGCACTGTGTCGAAAGCTGCGCGGCAAAATGGAGGTGTAATGAACGGCCATGGTGTTGGCGTAGACACATCGCAATACAATTCAAGTACTGACTCTGGCAATCAGACCTTAGTAAGCTGTAGACCAGTGTACTGCTGCAGGAACTTAAGTAACTCTTCATCTGCGACTTGGAATTCAGCCAGAGCCTGGTAGTCCAATGTTGTGACCACTTCTACCCGCGACAACGTATCTGCGACAGTGTTGTCAGAGCCTAAGAGGTGTCGTATGTCCGTGGTGAACTGCCTTATGTAGTCGAGGTGACGTGCACGGCGAGGTGAACACTTGTCAGGGTTTTGAGCAAAGGCATAGATGAGCGGCTTGTGTTCAGTGAAAATAGCGAAGTCACTGCCTTCCACCATATGGCGAAACTGTTGTATCCCGAACTAGACAGTTAGGAGTTCCCTGTCGTAAGCACCGTAATTCCGTTGAGCCGGGTTCAGTTTCTTCGAAAAGAATGCCAACAGCTGCCAAGTGCCTTGAACCTGCTGTTGCAGTACTGCCCCAACTGCGAAATCGGAAGCATCAGTCATGACAGCCAGCTGGGCTTCTGGTACTGGATGGGCCAGCAGTGCGGCGGATGCAAGACTATTCTTACAGTTGTCGAATGCTTTGTCGCTCTCTGGGGTCCAAGCTAGTGGGTCACTGCCCTTTATGTCTCCTTCCAGGAGTTCGTGCAAGGGTGCTTGGACTTCAGCGACCTTAGGGATGAATCTCCTGTAAAAATTTAGCATACCAGTGAACTGGCGCAACTGCTTTGCTGTACAGGGATTGGTGAAGTTGCGTATGTAATCCACCTTCTCTTTCAGTGGCTTACTTCCATCTGATTAAATGCTATGCCCTAGAAATGTGACACAAGGCTCACCAAACACACATTTAGCCTGGTCGATGTGGAGCACATAGGCTGCCAGACGTATGAAGAGTTCATTCAGGTGTTGTTCGTACTCGGCCTCATCGCAGGATGCTACCAGTATGTTGTCCAGGTAAGAAACACAGAAGTACAGACCATGGAGGACCTCATCCATGAACCTCTAGAAGGTCTGAGCAGCATTACACAAACAGAACGACATAAATGGAAATTCGTAAAGGCCAAAAGGAGTCGTGATTGCGGTTTTGCAGATGTCGTGAGGAGCAACTAGTATTTGGCTGTAGGCACATACCAGGTCTAAGGTAGAGAAGATGGATTTGCCATGCAGAGAGTGGGTGAAGTCTTGAATGTGTGGAATTGGGTACCTGTCAGGTATAGTATGAGCATTCAGCGCCTTGTAGTCTCCACAGGGACGCCATTCCTCGTCTTTCTTCGGCACCATGTGCAGGGGCAACAACCAGGGACTGTCGGACGGTCTACCTGTGCCCAGTTTGAGCATCGCCTCGAACTCCCTCTTGGCGAACTGTAGCCGATCTGGGGCTAAACTGTGCTGTTTATTGTGTACAGGCTGCCCTGAGGTTGTGGACAGTATTTTGGGTTACAGGCTGCGGCATACCAGATGGTCTGGTGTGGCACGTGTATTTCGAGAGAAGATTAGGATACTTTAATGGCTGGTTGAAAGTCAGTATGCTACTGATGTTACCTTTAACTTTAGTGTCGTCTGTGATGAGGGAATTCGTACTGTCTACTAGGCGCCGGTTCCTGACATCGACCAAGAGGCCATAATGGTGAAGGAACTCTGCACCTTGAATGGGTTTATTGACATTGGCCACCACAAAACGCCAAGCCAGATCTCTCCTGAGTCCTAAATTAAGTGATTAAGTTACACAGCCGTATGTTGCGATTGGCAAACCATTAGCAGCGACCAGGGAAAAATTTGACAGTAGGCATAGGCATAACCTCGAGCGTGGAAAGACACAAACATCAGCACAAGTATCGACTACGTACGGTACCTTGGATTGACGTTCTGTGATGAACAGGCGGCAGCTCGGAGGTTGAGAAGGGTCACTGGCTACCATCAAGGTCCCTCCTGATCGTTTCCTGCAGAGTGCGGGCAAGGTGCTGTGCATTTCCGCGCTGCCTCCCCAAAGCGGCTATGGTACCAACAGGCCCTAGTAGGCCCCTGCTGAGAGAACACAGACTGCGCCCCCTTGAAGCGGAGTGGTCTCAGCAGCTGTAATGCTGATTGCAGTGGGCCGTGGCAGACGCAATCTCCTGGCGCAACGCTGTAGCCATTTCCCCAATTTTCTCAGACATCAGTGTGGCCATCCTGGTGAACATATCCTCAAGAGACGTAGCACGTGCAGCAGGTCGGGGCAGCATGAGCAATGCGGCAGGCCGGGGGAGGCACAAGCGACGCGAAAGTCCGTTGAAGACGAAAGGAGTGGGGCGCGGCGCGAAGCTCAGAGTGACGTGACGTTTCTCCAGACGGCACACGCCTTCCTTCCACTCGATGAGCGTGGCAACGCGCACTGTTTTCCGCGGCCCGAACTTGCCAGATCACGTCGGGGTCACCACTTTGGTCGCTGAGTTCCCCCTGGAGGGGGAGATCATAAATAGAGGACGTACTGGCAAGTCGGGTAATTAATAGAAAACAAATGTTTAAGGGCGGTTTACTGTGTGATGTCCATACAAGAAGAATAACCCACATGACCGTAACAAAAATCTGTTACACACTGAAATTGCCGCTCGTACTGCCCTGCCGTCTGCACTGCTTGGGCTCTCACTGTATTCTGCCAGGGCTGCTCGCTGCTGAAGGTCGGGAGCAAGTAGCCCCTCTGGCATGTGGGGTGGCTGACCCTAATCCTCAGTGGCCGGATGCCGCAGCACCTGCCCGTGCAGCTACACCCTCTTATAACATATCCATACTCTTCCACAAAAGAAGTAGAGAACAGCCTAATATCAAAACGGTCCAGTGGCTATGACAGCTTAAGGAGCCTCCCAAGTTAGGCTGTGTTTGTGTGTGTGACGCAGGAGCGGCAAGAGTGCCACTGACCGACATATGTTGTACATTATCACCTCTCTGCGCAAGCTACTCAGATGGCATGCAATGCTTTACTATTATCCTTTTTACAATGGAACTTTAAGCGGTGACCACAATATTTTATTTGTGGCCAGCATAGTTCAAAGTGTAACACCTGTTTCTATAACTGTGTTTTTTTAATCTGGTTGTTATTTCCAATATACGGCAGTCTGAAAAACCCATTTTTGACCATTTTGAGAGGCCCGAAAATGATGTTTCTAACTGTCTTACTGAATTTTTAAAACTATAGCGACATAGTTTGAAGTGTGTGTTCTTTTCGTAGGTATACAAACATATTTTGTGTCAAATAGTCTCTTTAAAAAAAAAGAATAGCCGTAACTCGCTGCAACGCGTTTGAAGCGCAGATAGGGAGACCCATTAAGTTGAAAGCTAATAAAACAATTTGCTTCTGAATTTAGTATCCCCTTGAGCCACATATGTAATGCTGTTTTGAAAGATGGTGTAGCCTATTTCCTGATAGACTGAATGAAATAGACTATAGTCATTCCATTATTTAAAAAGGGGACAAAACAAGTGTGGCTAACTACAGACCAATCTCACTGTTAACTATTTTCTCAAAAATCATTGAGAAGATTATGTACATTAGGCTACTGAATCATTTTGAGAAGTACAAATTATTTTTGGACTTACAGTACGGCTTCAGAAGAAATTCTTTCACTAGTAACGCAGTACATCAGCCAACCACAAGTGTCTTAATTAAATGCACTTTCGTCTTGTATGGTGACTTGATTTCGAAACAAAATTTTGTGTATGTAATTTTTTGTTAACATTTATTTGTATGGATGGCAAAACAATAAAAAGTCGTAATATAGTTAGGCTACGCGTGCAAAATATTGTATTGATCTTATTCCAGTATTTTTCATATGCTATTAACTCATTAAGGGAGCTTTAGAAGAAAGAGGATGTTCCAAACAAACCATTTATGCTAATAGAAACAAACAATAGCAACACGGTACAGAAAACTAACATGAAAAGTTGAAATCATAAAGGAAAGATAAACAATAAATAATTCCTTTTAAACATATTTAAGGTAATGATCCCTCATTTCTAATATGTACTTGTATGTTAAATATTTTTAAAATCCTAAATTAAATCAAATATATGTAATAATAAAACTCATACAATTTGTTTATAAGGTTTTACTACGTCGTCTTAATTTCTTTCCTTGACAAAAAAATTTACCTGGTTGTGGTAAGTTTTTTGACTGACGAAAATTCGTACCTTGAACTTTATGGATAAGTATTGAAAAACTACATAATATATTGTAAAACAATTTTAAACAATACAGGTAAACATGTCGTATTATATATGCTCTCGTTTAGGCTTAAGATATAATTATCAAAGAAGTAGTGGAAATGAGTGATACGCCTAAGTTGACATCACAGCAGAACATAAATGTACTCTCTTTTGTTTGATAACCAAGCGTGGTAGATCAGAGGTACCGAGCATGGTGTAACAGTAATTAAACACTCGCCTTGCATTCTGGAGGACCCGGGTTCGATACCCGGCTCCGACCATCCTGATTCCTATTTTCCAGGGTTTTCCAAAATCACTCCAGGCGAATGCTCGAATGGTTCCTTAACAAAGATCTTCGCCGACTCCTTCCCCATTTTCCCCGTGTTCCTCTAAAGCCTTGCGCTGTTTGAGGACACGTAAAAACGTCCAAATAAATAACATCCTCCTCACCCATTTGAAATTTATAGCAGACAATAACAGTGTAAAAAAAACAGACATATTTTTCCGTTCCCACACGACATTGATTTTGAATGATAAATCTCGTAATCATCAACGACTACAACCCCGTTTTTGTCTTCAGACAGATGCTACCAAAATGGAAAAAATCTTTCGTTATGTCAGCAGTAGCTATAATGATTAAACAATATGAGATAATTATTTCTTAATGAAGTGCCCGTTACAATTCATGTAGTGAATTAATATAAATGGAGTATGAACGCTCTATAGCAAGGTGTATGAATGTGGAAAGAAAGCAAACATGAGAACTTTACAGTTTTAAGATACAGGGAACTACAGAAGCATCACATTACTGTAATTTAAGTGACTTGTTTACTTGTAATTAGGAACACACACACACAGTCGTAAGTCGTAACTGAACACCTGGCAAATAGCAATCAGTGTCAAATTTCACATGTCAATTATATGTCTGAAAAAAAATGGCAAATCATAAAGTTGACAAACATAAAACACATAAAACAACAGCAAAGTACACCACTCAGCCAGTTGATACAAGCAGCAAGATAATTAATAATTATCTTAGTGTGTTACTTGTGAATTTGAACTACAAAGGGTTATTTGTTGTAATAAAAACTGTTTTCTTGGCAGAGATTGTAAGTTGTGTATGAGTACGTGTTTGACAACTATTTCAGTTTAATTCATGTGCATATTGTTTATTTTAGTGTACCAACTTTATTGTGGTTATTTTTTAAACTTCAGGTTACATTTAAGTTTCTAATTATTTCATTTTTGTGGTACTGGTAGGTGTGTAACGGTAGATAGGCCCAAACGTAAATACATTAAACATCCAGATTTGTAATTCAGAAATTGTAAAATTATTTTAATTGCACTTACTTTTATCAATTTTCCGTCATTTTTCACCTTGATGAAAAAAATCCAATTTTTCCCATTTATACATCAATGGAGAAAAACAATTTTCCCCATTTTTACAACAATGGAAAAAAAAAATTTCCCTGTTTTTTTTTTTTTTTTTTTTGAAGATTAAAGAACCTAGTTACGAAGAAAATAATAAAGAAGGGAGGTGATCATCCGTACTATAGGAAGAACGTCAGAAGAGAGGATGTAGGCAAATGCATGCATCGTGGAAAAATACAGGGTTAAATGATGCTAGCAGTTGGAAAGGGAACTGGGAGGAATTATTAAACAGGCAAAAAATGAGTACTTACAAGGCATGATAAAAGAAGGAAAGAGTAAGGTATGGAGAAGCAGTATGGGTATATTAAAATGGTGAAAGGGGGTGTGGGGACAACACAATGCTAAATAAGGAGGGCCTGATCGCTTCAAGCGATACGGAAAAAACGGACGTGTTGCAGTTCCAGCACTTAGCCGTGTTTGAAGGACCCGACGGCTGGTACAGAGAAGGGCAATGTGAAGTTAGGGCATGCAGCCATCGTCAAATTAGAAAGAGTACAATGGCTAGGTAATTCGGTGAATGAAGAATTACAAGGTACTGGGGCTACATTGAATACGAAATGAAGTCTTATTAAAGTTTAGTGGGGGTGAGCTGTGTAGATACTTGGAAGTGCTGTTTAAAACATCTTTAGGGGATGGAAGGTTGCCTCAAAGATGGACGGAGGTGTTGGTGGTGCTGAATAACAAGCAGGAGGAGAATCACATCAAGTAGGCCTACAGGAAAAGGTGATGAAGAGGTAATTGAGGGAAAGAAATGGCTACAAGAGTACCACCATTATTTTAGAAGAGGTTACTCGTGCGAGACGTAGCTGGCAGGGCTACTTAAGGATTTAGTGCGGGCATTTGATTAAGGGGAAGCAGGTGGATGGATTTTGAAAAGGCCTCTGGTAAAGTAAGCTACCTCATGAAATATTGATACGAAAAGTGGACAATCTACTGTGGGGAAAGAAGGGCAGAATCAGTTACAGGAAGATATTGAGTAGGTGAGTTGGTAGACAAGAGAAGAATAAAATGAAAATAAATGTTAGGAAGTAAAAGATAATAAGCTTCACAAGGAAGAGGTTACATAAGATATGAAGGCAAGTACAAATGGCAAGGGCAGCAGATAGAAGAATATACTGAATATAAGTAGATGGGTGTAATGATTCAGGGGGAACTTTGCTGGAGAAACGAACTGAGAGAGTAGTGGCAAAGGGGAGAATCGCCCAGGGAATGCTGGGTAAAGTAAAGTGGGTTTTACATCTCGTCGACAGCGAGGCCATTAGACAAAATGACACACAACTTGGTCCAATGAAAGGAGCTGGAAGAGGAGTCGGTCATGGCCTTTGTGAAGGAACCAATCTCAGCCTGGAGAAAACAACCAAAGTCAGGATGTCTGGAGCTGGGGATCAAACTCGGGTCCTCCCGAATGTGAGTCCAACGTGTTACCATTGCATCACCTCGCTCGGTTGGGAATGTTGGGAATAATTTTTAAGGTAGTCAGCGGGAAAGTGAAGGACAATGGTTAGCCAATAGTGAAGTATGCTGCTTCAGTCTAGGACCCATACGTGGAAGGGGAGATGAGGAAACTGGAGGGGGTGCAAACAAGGGTAGCAAGATGGGTGAAGAATAAATGGGGAAGGAAAGGGCGAGGATGAAAGGGAATCCACGTCATCCACAACATTATAGTAAGTTATGTTAGAGCCCTCTGAAGGACAGACAAGAGTGTGGAAAAGCTGGTCTGGATGTATGAAGTGGTGAACATATTGGAGGGTGGGGGAAGTTAGATGAGTGCTTAATCAAGGGGCTGTACAGGGATAAAGTTACGACTAGCAGGAAGCTTCACAGGGTTTGGAGGATAACGCAGCGAGGGTGAGTGTCTATGCTTGTTAGAACAATCAGGGAGCAGAATATTTCAGGGAGGAGTTGGAGTTGGTTAAGGGAGGTGGGGCAATTCACAGATGGTCTCGAGAAAGAGGTGCAGTGAATATTCCGAAGGTGCATGCCACTGGGCGAGAGCCCAATCGCAAGCTTGTATGCATGTACATTATGTAGCCTATGTGTATAAATTTTATTTACAATATACAGTAAAGGCCCTGCTACATAGAGACGGTGAGATTGTCGCTGTCGTGTTGTTGTCTGGTCGGAGTCGTTCATCTCCTTGCTGCGTGGTACAATGAAAGTCGTTGCTTTGCTGGTGAGTTTAGTTCCTGCAATACATAACAGACGGCAGCTCAATTGCCAATCCTGAATTTCTTCTTCTATTTGCAAAATTTTGTTGCAAATGGTGGCGTAAATATTTTTAAATAAGTTCTATACAAATCATAGTGGACACGAATTAAAACTTTTTACTTTAAATTGGCTCGTAATTTTTGTGGCGCACATGTATGGCTAATCAAAAAACTGTGGTAGCCATCTGATGATCGTGAGTCGGTGGATTGTCGATGAAAGATAAAAGTTGGCCATCTCCACTACCCGACAACAACACAACTCTGACGTCATGGTCACATTTTCCAATCTGATGACAGAATGGCAACGACTGGGCACCGACAAACTACTACTCACCGTCTCTATGTAGCGGGGCCTTAATACTGTAGCATGATTTCTTTACTCGTATACTAAAGTGAGTGAATTTTAATAATATAATCACTTTCACACGAATTATACTGGTAGGACACCTAAAATTATACCTCAGTACTACAGTATTCCAGCCGACAGCTTTGGGGGGATGGGGGCATACTCGGGTGGATCTGAAAATTGGCCGAGGGCGTGCCGGTAGTGCACAACATTTGAGACCTAGATGCTAATATACATTTTTTTTTTTGCCAAACTATTCCACATGGCCTATTGTACTACTATACGAAAAGAAAACACAATAGGAAATTCAGATTTAGGAAATTATTTTTAATTTCTAGTATTTGTACACAAATCACTATCACTAGGCACAGCTAACCTTATCTCTGTTTTAATTGCAAACAATATTACGTACTAATAAAACAACAATATTTTCGCCATACGTTACCAGTTACTTATTATTCTAGTGCCAAACTGATTGAATGATTGCTAAATTTCTACCCCAACATATATTTTCTTCTTGTTTACAAAACAAGTGGCCGCCGCCATATTTACACTCTCGTCGGAGTGGGAAAAATTTCTCTTGCGTTATTTGTTGGTTTGTTCGCATCGTTGCCGTTCAGCTACACTTTCTTTTCTTGTGAGTGCTTAAGTTGCAGTAGGATGTTGACGTCACGAACGCAGCTAAACTGAGAAATAGAGTTTTTGTGGGAGAGTTTGGCACAAGAAATATTTCTTCCCACAGTTTCGCTGCTTTCGCTAAGGGACCTATAAAACTGTAGTAACATTAACTTTAAATAAACTTGGAAACGACAGAAGTCATTTAACTTAGTTTTCTAGTGAAAATAAACCAATTTCGTGTTTACAGTTCAAATTTATTATTCAGGAAAGCTCTGTGATTGGACAGTTTGCACCCATTACCGATACCAGCGCTCAAACGGCAGACATTTTCTCTGTGACAAACTTTCAACGTTGATCTTTCTAATTTGTAGTTGAATTAAACTTATTATTAATTAATTTTTGTTGGTATGTGTACGTTGTTAATACTTTTGACTATTCTGTTTATTATTTTTTCTCAAAATGTAGTTCAATAAAGTTATAGTCTGTCTTGGCTCCTACGTGCACCGAAGGCTACAATTAAATGTTTTGGTTTTTAGGGAGGGGCGTGGTGGTGTGTGACGCACGCAAAGTTGTTTGGAAAATATTTATAGAACGCCCGCGTTGATTGAGACTTGAGCAGTGCAGCGCACACCTGTTTGTGAACCCGAAGCGTCAGGAGTGTAGTGTGTTTGATCCAATACAAGCTGTAGTGTATTTGGTTCGGAATATTTTTTTGCCGTGAAGTAAACTCACATATATAATGTAAGTAGGTTTACTTAGGTATGCATTCAGTTTAGTTAAACTTGAGTAAATTTTAACGATTCTTTGGGCAAATAATGACGTTATATTACGTTTGTCACAAGACCGCAGTACAACTTTACAGGTCTACGATCGAACGGACATTTAATATTAAGTTTAGTAGTGAAAATATCGACTGCAATTGCATCAAACATATAAAAGTGCCCTCAGAACTACCAAAATTTACTTAAGTTATGTTATAAAAGTCTTAATGTGCTAGTTGGAGAGGACAGGTACGTGCTGTTCACCTGTGATGTTTATTTCAGCAGGGTTTATTTATTTTTATTTTTTTATCTTTGCCACCTGTTTATCCCAATTTGAGTAGAAGAATCTACTCGGGGATGTAGGTGTTGTCAACTTGGTTTACATTTAATTTTATTTCAATGGTTTTTACGTTATAATCTAACTTACACAATTATGTGATCTAGATATTTGTTAAATGGGCAGAAGCTGAGCGCTGTAATGTCTTATCCAAAACAGAAGGTGCTGTACTTAGGCCTCCGTAAGCGTACTGCTAGTTTTTTAACAGACAATTAAATGGTTCAAAAGTTTTATTTTAACTTGGGGCTGTATGCTAACCAGAGAATAGGATGTAGTTGTGTGTAGTAACCACGGTCGTAGAAGAACAGGTCTGGACATTCGCCTGTCTGCCAATGTATTTTGCTTGACCCCCTTGTTGTTGGGCTGTAGTTCGTCAAGTTACCGAGGATGTTGTACTTGTTGGCGCTGTAAACCGGGCGGTCGAACTCCGCTCACTTTTTTTCTTTATTAACATTATAATGTAAATAAAGATTTCTGGAGCCATGATTTAAAATTGTGAGCGAAGGAAGCGTTTCATAAATTGATAAAATTAATACGTTTTGATAAATTGTTTATCTTAGTAGGAGGGAAGTGGGCGGAGTTTGAGCTCGACCGCCCGGATTATAACGCCAAAAATGTATAGCATTATCGGTAACTTGGTGAACTGCAGCCAAACAACAAGGGGGTCAAGTTTCCAGGCGAGTGTCCAGACACGGCCGTGGTAGTAACAATAAGACAAATTTTTATCAATCACTGATTGTTGGCAGCGCGTCTTTGTGAAGTGACGTCTCTCGTTAGACTGCGCCAATCAGGATAAATTTTCTGCAGCACCAAACGTCTGTGATTTGCTGGTAGAACCTTAAGGGCGTTCAAGTGGGGAAAAATTCATAATTTTATATTTGTATAAAATAGTGTTAGTTTTGTAGACATTACTTCAGAGAACATTAACATCTAACGGAAAAAAATTAGCTCATCTAGTTTTCCCGTAATGTCACTTCAAAGTCAAAATTTGCATATTTTTACTTCATACAAAACTTGAAAACCAGTAAATATA
>PNEQ01084210.1:45464-108624 GCA_003012365.1 Medauroidea extradentata | reverse complement strand
ATTTTAAAGTAATAGAAAATGTCATTAATTAGATATTTTGAAGTGTGATGCTATAATAATAGTAACATCAACTAGAATACTAAAGAATATAATTTTTTAAAGCTCAAAATTCTGAAGTAGTTCACCTCCCGAACTTCGTAGCGTGGCTGCGATGTGGCAACAGCGCGCGCCATAAGCTCTGTACTGCAATCTAAGGTTGAGACGCTCTATAGGACACTCTTAGTAATGTTAGTTGCTATTTAAGTTTAGGGCCCACTTTGGTTAGTGAGTGAGAAATTTTGGTCAGCGCTTAACAACGAGGTCTTTTAGCACAGGTGAGGGGTGATGCGAGGTGAATATGGAGCAGCGCCGGAATGAAAGGGCAGGGGAAACGGGAGATCCCCGAGAAAACCCGTCGACCAACGGCATCGTCCGGCACGATTCCCACATGAGAAAATCCGGGGTCTGACCCCGCCGGGAATCAAACCCGGACCTCCTTCGTGGGAGGCGAGAGGTGTTAAGGAAAACTTATTTTACCAGGTTATAAACACTGTAACATTAAATACCTGCTGATTGTACAATTTGTTATTTTTGAAATCATTTAACTTTCACCGTTCAAAAACCCAATTTATATCAGAACTATTTCTTCCTTCCCCTCTCCGAATACATAAATTGTGGTACCTCTGCAGTGGGCTGATTCTTATTCCCAAGTCAACTCTAAGCTGATGCGTATTACCGGCTTACAGCAAACGTGCAGCTAACATGACTGGCGGGAGAAATATCCTGGTACGAGACCTCGTTGCTTGCACTGCAATATACACTGAATTAAAATGCATTATCCCGTAACTAATTATGCATACATGTCAAGGTATTCTAGAGACTTTAAAGATATGCTGAATGCAAACCTTGACCTTTGCGAACTCCTTGGCCCACGATGATTAACTTAGTCATTCAAGTGCGAGGAATAAATTAAAGCAGTTGGGAGGATTTTCCTGCAGCTCGTTTAAGCATTCAGAAGGTCAGTCAAGGACACGGATTTCACACGACATTAAAGAATGCACGCTAGTGAGACCGTGACATGAAAAAGCTTTGTCCACTCGTGTAAGTTTCACATGCTTGTCTCGCCTTGCAGTAAGTCGTCCACATTGTAGCGTGCCACTTATCCTACTGCATACAATACTGTGCGTTTTGACGCACCTTCACATTAAATCAAATCCCACACATGTTCGGAACGGAATACACTTTTTAAGATACATGGTAAACAACTATCAAGGTTGAAGGCGAACAATGGGAACAAACTTCGGAAGAGGATTCCTGAAGGAAAGTTTCAGACACGTCAATTTCAACAAATGCTCACTGAAAAAAAGAGTATAGTTGCAGGTACCATACTTCCGTTAAAATAGGGACAGCAAAACAGTTTGGCTATCGGTACGATTCTGGACAGTTCCTTCAACAACCTGTTTTGTAGACGTTACCATCTCGTTTGTAAAAACAACAAAGCTCTTTTTTTGTTTCTTCTGCAAATCCGATTGTTGAAGGAACTGTCCAGAGTAGTACTGTTTTGTTGTCCCTATTTTAACAGAAGTATGGTACCTGCAACTATACTCTTTTTTTTTTTCAGTGAGAAATGTAAATACGTATTTTATCTACGCTGTGAAAAGGGCGGGATCAGGTTAGCTACATCGTCTTTCTAATTGTGTAGTGCACGCAAGGGCGTCACCTACCTTGAGCGGATTTGCGCGTTAGATGCTCAGAAGCAACAGAGCTATAAGGGCCACATCGAAGTGTGCTTCAAGTAAAGTATCGCCACTATGAACTATGCACTGAACTAGCGTGCAAGATTCCCGCTGATACATTTTCACTATCGGACCACATAATTTTACTGGTGGAAAGTCTGTAGCAAAGCTCAATGCACGATTCTATTCAAGATTCGCATAAATCCGGTTAGTACATTTTGAAGTACGGCAGTCAGAATAGGTCGTCTTTAACTATGTAAGGAAGTTGGGGGGGGGGGGGGGTTATGGCAGTGGTTTTAATGTGCATGGTGTCTTTAACAATGACACTACATCCTTGTCTTAAGGCGGCCGCCTATCCCACGCTTCAAATGCGTTGCACTGTGTTCGTAAACGGTTTTTTTTTCTACGAAAATATTCCACGTGTTGTGCCCATTGTGCCAACGTACGAAAAGAAAACAAAACTTCAGAGAAGGTCGGAACCTCATTGCTAAGACGCCACGCTCATAAATAACACCGTTTCTAAGCCCTCCAATATGGATAAAAACGGCCTTTTCAGACTGCCGTACTTCAAAATGTACTAACTAGATGTATGTGAAACTCAGATTGCGACCTGCACTGAACTAAGTTGCAGACTTTCAACCAATAATATTGTATGGTCACCGCTTAGTGTTCCATAGTAAAAACCGTTCGGCGGGAAGCTTGCACGCTAGTTCAGCGCTTGGCTCGTTGAGGCAACGCGGTATTTGATGCGCGCTTCAAGGTAGACCTTACAGCTCCGTCGCTTTTGAGCTTCTCACACGCGGGTAGGCGGCGCCCTAAATGTGTTTTGTTTTTGTGCATATGGCACAATGGGCACATGTGGAATAGTTCTGTAATAACACTTATTTCCCCGCACATAACGCTCCTGAAGCGGGTGTTGTAGGCGACGCCCTATGTCCTACTGAAGGATCCTAGAGTATTTTCGCATCAATCTGGGTGGTGGATTTTTAGATATAACTGCCTGAAAGGTATCTCTTAAAACTATGTTAGATGGTTTGAAGACAGCATTATTTTACATATTTTTGTTTTAATGTAATTATATAGTGCACACTTAATTTATCAACACATTAAAGTTGCATAATAAGGGTCCATTTTACATTTTTGTATTTTAGCTATCTAGAACATTTATTCAATCCAACTACCAAAAACTAAAGTATTAGAGTTAGTATAGCTCTTTCTTATAGTAATTAACTAGACGGATACTAGATATATGTTGAGGTACAGGGAATGCTATTTAAAATGCTTTTGCCGTGTAGATTGCAAAACATCTAAAAAAAGTAATGTCACAAACCCGAAAAAATTCGAAACAAAACATAGTTTTACTAGACGACTCCTAACTGATCAAACCAATAATGTAAGATACTTCAAGTCATTTAATAAAGCATTCATTTTCGTCACATCATTATAATTTCATACACGTGTTACAAAGCGGGCGTTCTGAAAGTACGCGAGGACTTTCCTAAACCTCACAAACTCCTTATAAAAACAATTTCTACTACAAATGTTGTTGTTAGGACACGTAACTTCAAACAGGTAACAACAGCGGTCACTATAAAAGGTACCATATGTAGTTTAACATTTCTTCTGTTTCCCATGCACCAATTCCCTTAAATATCTCAGCATGAATACTATGCATTGCGAGAAACCTTCCAAGCCAGTTTAGCGTGCTATGAATAGAGGCGATATGTTTCCCGTCGAGCGTGGAACTGTGGCACTTATCGCTCCGCTGTTCACTCGCGGGAATTTGAAACCGAGTATGCGGTCTACAGCAGTTTTCATTGTCATATTTTTATATTTGTAACATTTTTTTTCTTAATTGTGACTAAATCTTGCTCGTAGAAAATTTTTGTTTCTCTCAAATATTTTGCGTAATGACTCGTAAACCTCAAATTTACATTTTACGGTTTTATGAATGTCGCTAAAACCAACTGATATATCAAACTGAAAAAATTCAGTGTATAACGATGTCGTAGGCTAAAAAACTTTATGTTCAAGTTTTTGTTTCAAAATACACACTTTTTAATTTATTTAAATACTAAAATGCTTAGTTATATTTTTGATTGCATATAGGTCAAGTTGTAGCATACAGCATTGTTATACACTGTGAATTTTTTTAGTTGGTTTAAGTGGCGTACAAAAAACCGTAAAATGCATATTTGATTCATTACGCAAAAACTATGAGAGATACAAAACAATTCCTAACAGTAAGATTTAGTCTTTAGTCACAATTTATGTCTAAAATAAAAAGAAAAAATATCCAGCGCAAATATAAAAATAGAAGTATGACAATAAATTTTGATGTAGACCGTGCGCTTGACACTGCCTACTTGAGAGCCATGGTGTGAAGATAAACATGTGAAACTATGTTCGGTGTGGCTCAGTGTCTGTAGAAACTACTCTGTGCCACCACCGACGTTTTGTTCACATCGGCGAGGCTCACATTGCTACGTGATCTTTTAGGGAGTTTCTAAAATACCCTGAAAACTTTTTAAAAATAATTATTTTCATTATACTAACTATTAAAATATTTTTTTTCGTAGCAATATTCTTTGCAACTCCGTACTGAAAATTCTTTTCACCGAAAATAAATATCATAAAAGTGACTGAATATGCTCGCGCCAGGGCTGCTAGATAACCGATAGAACAGACGCCCTCTCGGACACGTCACCGCTCAGATCCGCCGGCAGGCAGTGGGCGTGTTCCACGAGGCGCCGCGCCGGACCACCCGCCCGCAATCGATGACGTCGCGCCCCGGTCACGAGGACGGCCGACGAAGGCCGAGGGTAGCCGAGCGTCGTGACGTCACGGGCCGGCCGGACCGGGGAACGTGTCACGCCCAGAGAGGGGTCACGGGAGCGCGGTGCATCGACCCGGCGAGGACCGCCGCCGAAATATCTCCCAGTGCACCGTAAGCCCCTGCCAGCTACGATAGGGATTAGATCAACACAATTACTGCGTTATAATAACTAACATTTCAATCAGGATTCAACTTGAAGTGGACTGAGGAATCCGGGTTGAAATGTTTACTTTGAACACCCTTCGGACTGGACTGAACTGAACGATGACAAAACAGTCGTCATATTGAGTCGTTTCTTTAATTATTTTAGAGGTTAGAATCGTCCTAAGCTAAATAAAAATAAAGTAGTTTACTTTTATAAAATTATAGGAAGTGCAAAATAAATTAAAATATTCTGTCGAATAAGTTTAAACAAAATATTTAACAAATGTTAGTCTCTTGGATTTTCGACAGTAATTCTATATAGTTCAATGTTTGGGTCATAAGATGTTATCTACACAATGTTCAGTCCGGATTCACACTATGATCATGTGCAAACATGGATTGAAAATTTTACAATGCACACATTTCAATCCATGTTCGCTAAAGGTTCGCTCCATGTTGAATCCAGTCCAAGTTCAGTCCACTCTGGAATTTTACAATAAACGCACTAAATAAAAGATGCCTACCTGGCGCATAAACGGGATTGTAACATGGCACATTTCATCATTTATACGCAAAACTGCCTCCCAATACGCTTATTTACGAAAAGAACACACAGTTAAAACTATGAGTCTATACTTTAAAAAATGCAGCATGTTTACTATAACACGTTTTTGGGGTTCCTCAAAATGAAATTAAAAACTTATTGCATAAACTGCTGTAACTACAAAAATACCGCCCACGCTCGTAAAACACTACAGCAGAACTACATACAATCTTACCACAAATGAAATACTAGGATAGCCGCTTGAAACCCCACAGGATAAAACGTTAAACGAAAAACGTCACGCGAATAGAAACGAAGCTGTTATCGTCTAGTGCAGCAGTTTGATCTTTATCGCTCTTCTGTCTCCGAGCATCAATCGTGGAAAATTACATCTGGTGCACAGGCCTCTTAAGGCCCTGTTACAAGCGAAAGAGTCATATACATACCATCAACTGTTAGAACAATGGCGCCTGCTACAATCGTGCATAAAAATACCAATAACCAATCCCAGCGCATAACCGCAATGTAAGATGGCGAACTTTTCAACATTTCTATGCGAGAAACTATGCGTATCAAATGTCATTCCTTTTCCAGAAGTAAGCTAGTCAAATACTGCTAATTAAGTGTAAACATCAGGTCACGAAGTTTGATTCTCATTCGACTAGCAGTATTTTCCTCTAAGTTTTATTTTACCTATCGTATATAAAAGACTGTGGTCTGTGGCGCCAAAAATGAGTTCTAGGGAAGATACTGATTTAGTGTTAATGAAGAATTGTTTTGTCGCCGATAGCAAATTTTCCCTTTTTTCTAAACGAAATCATATTTTATAACGAACTACGTCATCTGATTTCATTATGTGTAATGCAGCAAGCCTTTTTCTGGTGGTTATGACTGTGGCAGTGGGTATGGGAATGGTTTTGGTTATTTCAATTATTTGTAGCACGGCCTTTGTACGAAGAACACCTGTTGATTTTTAATAAAACTGTTGGTACGAAACAAACTTAAGCCAGCCGCATAAAGAGCAATATTTCTTACAATATTGTATGCAAGGAGACTTGCATGTTTGGCTAAAAGTCTATGTCCAATTCCAATTGGTTACGAACAGCCCTTCCAGTTTGGCTACTTGGTTTTGTCTGATAAAAGGTGTGCCGCAGTTCCATTGCAATATTTCGGAAATGGCCAATAAGAAAACATGTAAATGGCAAGAGATACTGATTCATACTTTTAAGCGCGCTTGTTTTGTAATACACATATGGAAACATACGACCAAAAAATTTTACGTATATAATATTTGTGTGCGTGTACACAGACAAGTATTTTTTAAATAGCTAAATCAGTACTTTTAAGAGTGCAAAATGTGCAGCGAAAAATTGCAGCGCACATATAGTGTACCGGCTAGTAATCTACCCAGCTAATGAACTATTCAGCTTCACAAATTCTAGGCGACAAGTCACTTATGACGTAATCAAAAAGGGTGAACCACAAGCAAGGCAGTAGGATGGATGAAGTTGAGGTGTGTGTGTGTGTGTGTTAGAAGCACTTCCGTACGAGTTAGGACGTTAAAAGTTACGAAATGCTGAATTAACAGGCAAATAATCAAAGGAGACTGACAGAATTACAGCCAGGATTGCAGACAGTTAAAATAAATGTACAAAATATCTCATTAGGTTTAGGACGATAACATTTTTAATTATTGGGTACAGCGGGACATAATACGACGATGAAAATATGTTTACCATTTAGCAAACTGTATGTGAATGCATCCATTTATAGTTTCACTCAAAATATTTAGTATATTTCGAATAAAATTAAGTGTATTCGAATGTTTGCGTTTTTGTGCTTGTAATATTTTAGTTCTAGGATAAAAAAAACTAACTATGGACAATCACAGCAAATAGTAAATTTTTACTTTAGTGTGGCATTGAGAAAAACAATGGGATCCATTTGTTTATTGGATGAAAAAGTCACAAGTAATGTCTTCAAATGTGAAAGTATTACATACAGTATTAAAATAATGATTTTTTGCTTACTAACAGCTTTAACATTCGGTCCGTAGCTAAGGCATTACAGTAACGAATCCAGCAGGTCAGACAGATGAGTCGGAACTGACCACTGTCTTCGGTGAGGAACCATCGTAGCAGTCAACTGGAGTGATTTCAGAAAATCACAGGAAACCCGCCAGAATGGTTGATTCAAGAATAGAACGCTGGTTCCATCCAATTCGAGTCCACCGCGCCACATTGTAGCAGTCTGCGTGTTCGAATATTCGTCGTTACATCCATCAGTTAATTAAATGCTGGCGTGTGCCAGTCCAGTCAATTGTCAAATACGTCGACTTTTTTTTATTATTATTAATTCAGCGTTTCAATACATATCCAGATTGCACATTGGTAACACATTCCACAATAACTATAATTAACACTGAAATATGAAAATAAATGAGGTAAGTTAACCACATATTATGACCTCACATTTCAAAGCTGTTAAAATTATTTCCACTTCTGTTTTGCAAGATCATTCGCCGGCTGATGTCCCGGTGCACACCCGCCGGATCCACAAAAACTTCAGGCTGGTTGAACCTACGACGAATACTTCGATTAAACCGGTTGAGAGCAAAACATCAACTTACGAGCCTCTGGTACACACGGGTGAATTAATGACCGCACGGAACGGGGACAGCAGAGTGCTCTCCAGTGAAAACGATATTCGCAGTGCAGAGGCGTCCCGACCTTGTGAGCAATCCTGGAGAGGGTGTCAAGGTCACAAGGCAGTGCTTAGTCCTAGTTAGGAGTGAGAGACAGCATCGCGCACGAAGTAACGAATATTCCAGAGGCTAGTCCGTGGGTGCTGGCGTACAACACGTCAAGATGACTATTCCATTCAAGGTAATATTTATTTTAAAGGCACCGCTTACCACACACTAAAATATGTTCCACTCTCAAACACCTTTCTTTTACGAAAGTATTCTGTGCCCATTGTGTCAATTGTCAACATACGAAAAGAAAATACACTTCAAAGGATGACTGAAAACGCAGTTTGAAAGCATTACGTTAAGGACGTTCCAGAGGGCAGATATTATAATTTTATATTTGTTTGAAACAATGTCAGTATTATAGACGTTATTAGGGAGTACATTATCCTCTTACAAAAATAAGTTAACTACCAGTTTTCCCATAACAGTATTTATTTCAAAGTAAAAATTTGCATGTCCTTAGTTCAACACCCCTGAAAACCAATTTACATAATGAAACGAAAAAATTCACAGAAAAAGTACGTGACACTGAATAGGGCTTTACTACGTATATAAAAACCCATTCAAACAAAGTTTTGTATTTTTTCAAGAATTTTCTGAAATTTGGAATATTTTTTTTTTTAATTTAAGACATTTTTTTAAAAATACAACAATATTTTTATTGGGGTTACATACCTATAATGACATGAACTTTTACTGTGAATTATTTCGTTTCATTATGTTGGATTTCTGGGGTGTACGAACTAAAAACATGCACATTTTGACTTTGAAATGCTATTGTGGAGAAACTGGCTGAGGTATTTTGTAATATAATGTAATCTCAAATAAAGTCTACAAAACTAACAGTCATACAAATATAAAATTATAATTTTTTCCCTACTGGAACGCCACTAATTAGAAAAATTATTTCGGAGCGCCTCAAAATGGCTAAAAATAACGTACCAACCTGTTGTATGTGAAAAAAATACTCATGGGATCCGTGTGATACTACTGTAGAAACATGCAATGTATTTTGCTTAAAACGTTCCACCGATAAAAAAATGGGGTCACCATAGAGTGTCAGTCAGGCGAGTGATCTACGATACCACGGCAAGCCGTTTGTGTCTAGCGCTAGAGGTGATATGAGCCGGTCAACATCGCCTTTGGCGCCGTGCCTCACAGAAACACACATCAGTAGGCGGGCGCCTTAAGGGGCCTCCTTAGATGTCTGTGTGTTGGTGTTTGTATGAGCATGTGCGTTGGCGTGTGTGCGTACATGCGCGTGTGTGTATGAGAGAGAGAGGCAGGAGCGGTAAGATTGCCGCTAACCGACGTATGTAATGCATTATCGCATCTTCGCGTAAGCTACTCAGCTGGCGCGCAGTGCTTCACTATTATCCTTTGCCTATGGGACTAAGCGATGACCACAATATTTTATTTGTGGGCATCATATTTAAGATTCTAACCCTTGTTTCTATGGTTATGTTATTCGAATACGGTTGTTATTTTCCCAAATACGGCAGGCTGTAAAACCCATTTTTGGTCATTTTGAGGGACCCAAAAATGATTATTCTAATTAACGTACCGAATATTTGAAACTACAGCGACGTAGTTTGAAGTGTGTGTTCTTTTCGTAGACATATACACATACATTGCGTTAAATAGTTTCGTCGAAAAAAGAATAGCCGCTAGTCGCTGCAACGCGTTTGAAGCGCAGGTAGGGAAGGCTGTTAAAAGATAATACGAGCGTAGCCAATTACCTCACCATGTACTAGGCACATTAAATATGAACAAGTAAAGCGTCATTATTAAACATTTTAAATAACATTAAATTTAAGGCAATCATCTCATTCAGTTCAACGAGAAAAAAAACGTAGCCTACCTGTTACGTACAAAAATTCGCACTTAATCGTAACAATGGCCTACTTAAATCATATGAGTAGCGCGACTCAGAATTACGGGAGGCACATTATAGAAATCTGTTAACTTTGTGTATCAGCAATAATTCTGCATTAAGCCCAAAACACATCAATATGTCCACATCTTACACCAAACAGTCGAAAAAGTTGCAATGCGCAGATATTTCATTTAATAGTGTTGTCGAAAATTCAATTTTTCAAACACGCCATAGCGCAGTTGCAGCATCAGGTAGGCGACAGTCTTATTATTCGATGTCTCGTAACCATAAATCACCTATTGATAGGGACAGGAAAATGTCGCCAATTCAATTACCCACACGCTTTAATCCATTGTCATACTCATTTGCATACTCAATTCCCGACCATTTTTCCTCAGGACAACAGCAGACCATGGACGAATAAACGGGGCTCGATTATATATATATATATATATATATATATATATATATATATATATATATATAAATGCAAGACAATTGATTCTAGCATGCATGTAATTGACTTCGTAAAATTTTCCTGTCCTTGACACTTAGGATTTTTGTAAGGTTACTGGTACAGTAAACCTAAATAGTTTTTGTATATTTACGCCATTGTGACGTATCAAACAGAGTTTCAGAAATATACTCATAATAAAACAAAACGAAAAGTAATAATAATCGTAATGTTTCTTCCCTGCAACTGTGCAACATTCGTTCGCAAACCGGTTCAGTTTACTACACTATCCCATTACAGAAATTGCAGATCATACTTGTAGAGTCTTGTATCACGATTTCATTTGCTAGCACTGACTGAAACCGTACGAAAGGTTGTTGGCTCTCCAATGGTGTGAAAGTAATAGATGAGTGCCGTGCTATTGGTAGGTTTGAACTGCGCGCGCACCGTTCTGCGCATGTGCGAGTCGTGGATCAGTGTATATATTCGTAACTAAACAGACCTTCATGAACTAATGTAACATAATTTTAACAAACCTAAACTAATTGTCACTGGAGAATGTGCAAAGAGCTGGAAAGATACCTGCGCAAAACGGATGCGTAGACGAAAATGAACAACCAATAGGAAGATTGTTAGTAGTCCACAGTCGTTTTACAAACCGCGAAGTAATAGGAAGTGATCAAACTCCTCTGAGAGGACACACATCAGTCATGACCGCGCCTAAAACGAAACTCCTTCACCACCACGAATCAGTCGTTACCCTTCGACGCACGAGATAATTGGTAGATGGTGAAACTCTACAAGAAACTGCCAGCATTCAGTTCTATGGGCGTGTTCCATTTGCTGTTGAAAATACTGACGAGCGTTCCTTTTATGTACCGCGGCCGCTGACCAGTAACCGGTGGAACAGTGAAATTACGTCTGGGTTGTAGGCATCACTTTGTACTGAATCTACTGGCCAGTAGGATCCCTGACAGTATCGGTCAAAGCTGCCTACACAAGTATTACAGTTTTAATTTGTTGTTCTTGATAGCGTCAGCGAGAATAATAAATTAGTTTTATAATCAGAACTGTAAATATTATAAATTTAGCTCGTTGGCCTGTATAATTAAATTGTTGTAAGCCGCATGTGTGCTCTTTTGTTTATTAAGGAATGATTTGTAATATCACGTCTATTACGAACTCAAAACTCATGTTAATTAAATGTAAGAATTTTTGTCCTAACCACTGCAGAGATACTAAGTGCTCTTTTACTAATTACCGTTACATTCAAGTCGAGATTACTTCGGGCGTTTCACAAGTTCCATTTAGTCTATTACAGGTCAGTAAGCAAATTCAACAGTAAATAGAGTTCAGTGACGGTGAAAGTTCCGTCAAAAAAAGTATTTATAGAGTAGGCTAGAGTCCCATCAAGGCTACTTAAAAATTTTTTTACTTAGAGGAATTAGCACGCTCTTAGATTTACTTAGAGGAATTAGCACGCTCTTAGATAACTGCTTGTCACTTAAAACAGTGCATTTTACCACTGGAATTCTTGCGTCAGATTAGCATTTGGTTCACTTAATTACAGAGTCGACGCACACACTCACGTATGTTGTTCTCAGGGATGAGACAAATACTTGACGTCGCGGCAAGCTTGTCCAAGGAATCGCACATCATGGTCTGCGTATGTCGTCAAATATTGCGCCATCTGGTCTGTCTTCACCTAGTTAATTGTACAAATTGTTTTCTCTCCCTATTGTGTCAAGGAATGTTCTTCGATGACTCCTTGACTCAGCCAGATTTCTGAAATTTTACAAGCTTTTATTTAACTTGCAATCTTTGTATATTTGTTAGGGTTAAATCTTGCAACTGAATTTTAAAGCAGTCAACGTCAGCCGATTGAGCTGAAATTTTGCATACACGTTTAGTTTGGATGACAATGCACGGCTAGATAAGTGACGTCATTATAAATTCAACATGGCGGGACTGCCCAAGATGGCGGACTAATTTTTTTATGTACTCCCATGATGTGGGTGTCAAATAAAAGGGTTTGCTGAGAAGAATACGAATAAAATGTCGTCCGCGTTCAGCTCTTCGAGGAGATGGTGTACTACTGCCCCGCGGCTGAACAGCGAGACAGCGAGCTCGTGTCTTAATTAATACTGAAATAAAAATTAAAAAAAAAAAAAAAAAACCCTGGGCAAATTCTAGCGGCGGTGAAAAAAAATCCAAAACCAAACCCGGAACTGCGTTTCGTTTGGCACAAGCACGGCCGTAGAAGAGCAGGTCTGGACACTCGCCTGGATATTTGACCCCTTGTTTGGCTGTAGTTCACCAAGTTACCGAGAATATTGTGTTTTGTTGGCGCTGATGTTACGGACTAAACTCCGCCCACTTCCTTTCCGCTAAGATAAACAATTTATCAAGACGTATTTTTTATCAATTTATAATATACTTTCTTCGCTCACAAATTTAAGAAAAGGCTCCAGCAACTTTATTTACTTTATAAATTTAACAATGGAAAAAAGTGGACGGAGTTGAGTCCGACCGCCGGAAAACAGCGCCAAAAAGTACGGCATTCTCGGTAACTTGAACTACAGGCAAACAACAAGGGGGTCAAGCAAAATACATTGTTAGATAGGCGAGTGTCCAGACCTGTGCTTCTACGACCGTGGGCACAAGTAAGCTTGAAGCTGAAATAAGTGACGCATACCTCCAAACACCCATGTCAAGGTCAGGCCGTGCCGAGGACTGAATGGCATCAGGCTGTATCAAACTACATCGTGAACGTACCGCCTCAGGGCACCGGAGTGAACCATGTTGTATATTAGCTCGTACCCTCCTAAACCGAGCTCTGGGAGGCTCGACGGATAATTCTTTGGTACTAGTGGGAATAAAAAAAGTTTTTATTTAAATGCTCTGAAAAGATAATAAACTTTAAATTAAATCAAATTCATCAATTACGTTACACAATTTATGTGATATAAAAGCCTGTCGCGAGATTTACCTGCGTAGATAAACAAGAATACAATATGTAACTTGATCTTGACATAAGGAATTCTATGAAAAAAAATTACGTTGTTTATGAAATAGTTAAATCTCGCGACAAGCTTTTATATCATTTAAATTGTGTAATGTAATAAATTGCTGGATAAGATTTAATTTAAAGTTTATTTTCTTCTTTTTAGAACATTTAAATAAAAGACAGTGTTTAAAAAATGTTTTACTATTAATTATTTGTTCAAAATAATCTTGTATCCCTATTGCAAGGATCATTTAAACAAGTTACGGCTTATTTATGGAGGGTGAGGTATGTATAAAAACCAACACTTGCTCTTTACATTCCTCTTGCACTAATGCAGGAATGGAGGGCCTCGTGGAGACGTAAAAGCGCGTGGTGTCTTCCTGCACCCCAGAATAATGCCAAGTCACGTGCCGAGGTGCGGGCGCGGCAGGAACCACAGACCTCGCCAACAAAACTAGGCCTAGCCCGATGTCTTGGCGGCCCGGTCTTCTTCACGCGAGCCACAAACCAGTTTACTACGTGTTCCTTAACAATCCACACAACGACTCTCGTCAAATGTAGTAGCGCTCAAAAGTCTACCTAATTTTCTTTTCATAAACATTACTAAGTTCAATGTTCTGCCTCACTGTTGTATTTTCAAATTTTCGTAATGGGTTAGGCAATTTAAGACTTCCATGCTACGTATCATTCAAGTGAATACATAGTGCACTAAAAAACACCACTTGCCACAACACAAATTTGGTCGTGGCAAAGGACATTTTGTTTAAAATAATTAAACTGGAAAGTCCCAAAGAAAATTCTAGATTAAAATTTGTGGTAATGGTGATAAAAATTTCGTGTTCTCAATAAAGTAGTTCAATAACGTTGCTTGTATTTTTTAATCACTACATCAAACATTGAGCTTTATTATTCCCAAGAGCCTCCAGAACATGTTTTTGTTTAGTTAGTTTTAAAGAGAAACGTGTAACTATGTGTAGACGAGCGGACTTCTGCATTGTACACTGACAGCATAGCTCTTTCTCAGGACCTGGGAACTACATTCCAAGGTAAGAAACAACTAACAGGTCAGCACAAGTAAATGGACCAACACTTGAAACTTATAAAGCGATAACTCGTACGGCTCGGTTTCAGTCGCCATATTGAATTTCATTTTTTTTTTTTTTTTTAATTTTGAGAAGAAAAATTTTAAATCGGCGAATATACCGCAAATTCTATTCACTTTGCGCTAAAGTACAATCATGGCAATAGAGTTAGTAATGTATAGTTACGTCGCAATTTGTCGGGCAAATTATGAATATTAAAAAAATTGCCACATATCGCGGCGTAATTATATGTCGACAGCTAAATCGCTAGGCCTGTAATGTTGCGAAACGTAAATAGAATTTAAGGTATAATCGCATGTTTAACACTTTTCTTCTTAGAATTAAAAAAAAAAAAAAAAACGAAAAATAATAAAATTCATTATGGCGACAAACCGAGTCTTAAGGTCCAAAATCAACTTAAGTATAAAAACTATTACAAATTCACACACTTCATTGAAATCCCTACAATGACTACAATCAAGAAACTGAGTGTATAAATACACCATTACTTATAAAAATTCACATAATATACATAGGATAACAGTAAACACTTGTGACCAACTAAAACATTGTTTAAATGACACTTGTTTAAAAAAAATAGTTATAAGGTTATGTTACGAACAAAATCGACAACGTATTTTTATTATCGTTTCGCATTTTGCAAAGTTTGCAAGATACTAAATACAAAATACAAGCTATGAAACAGTTGTCTTAGTTTCACTCAGATATTCAAGAAAATAAACATGTTTGTCACATTTAGAAGTCAGTGCACGTAAATTAATATGTTGGGTAACACTGCACAATCCAAACGAAACATTTTGCAATTTCCTTAAAACTTTTGTCAGTTTCACCTTTTACTCAAGGCATTTTTCGCGGAACAGTGCTATCTACCCGACGCAGTAAATTCTGAACACTACTATAGACGAAATACGCTCAGACTTGACATGCCGTAGGTGACTGCGGGCACTTTCTCCGTACTGCATACCAGCAGGTGCGTTGAACAGTCTAGATAGAAGAAAGTATGCATACCTTGCCGAACTGATCAAACACACCTCATCATAGAACTGAACCCCGGAATCCTCTAACGAGACTCCACAACTCCACATGTCACCCAACAGCCGAGTTTCGCAAGCCAAACAACTTTAGAGAAAAAATGTAATATCGGACAAATTACGACCTACCTAATACACTGTTTTTAAGAAACAAACGATGAACTACCGGGTAGTTCACCTTCTTAAAATTCGGGTAAATACACTAACCTTATTTTTAGTACGATTTAGATAACCATTTGCTCATCTTACAGTATGGCAAAAAGGAGCGCATGGTTTTTGAAATTTTACGTGATTAAGTGTTGGTGTATAGTAGTAATAAACTGTCATCCACGTATAGGACGACATTATTTTTGCGCCTGCCAATATAATATAGAAATAACTGAAAAGCCCGTAATCCGCCAGATGCAGATTACTCTAGTTAGCGAACAATCTACTGCTCTACATATACGAATATATCACAGGGTTGTAACTACTACTGCCTGGCTCCCAGCCAGCGTGAAGAGAATATGGTCAGCACTCGACATCTATATCTTGAGCACTGGTGAGGGGTAACATGCTAGTATGGAACGGCGCCGGAATGAATGGGCGGGGGAAACGGGAGATCCCTGAGAACATCCGCCGATCCGCAGCATCGTCCGACATGGCTCCCACGTGTCAAAATTTAAAGATCCGACCCTGCCAGGAATGGAACCCGGATCGCCTTGGTGGGAAGCGAGTGGTCTATCCACTGTGCCAACCGTTGCCCCTGCAACCGTAAAGAAATAGCAGCAAGGTTAACGATAATGGACGAAGACCACTGAAAGACGCATACCAGATAACTGCTCCAGAATACGACTGGAGTGGAGATGGAAAAACAAGTTCGGCCAAACCATCTCTTGTTTCCTCCTTTACCCCGTCTATAAATCACCGTGTACGGATAAAACTCACGACATGATTCACTAAATGTCTAGACTAGTATTTCAAACCACCAGGAGAAAATGTTTGTTGCAACAAGAAATCTATATTGTGGCCTTTACGTTAGCTTTTGGCACCCGAAATACTGAACTGTTTCTCAAGGCAATATTTGTAAAACTTGTGTGTTCGCAACGTTTCGACTTGGGGAAACACGAAATGTAATTTGGGTTCCAGAAAAGACACGAAATGTATTACCCGGGACAAAAATATTCATGTAAACAGAAAGCAAAATCTTCGCAAATAAAATACAATCAAACATATAAGATACGTCGCTTTTTTTTTTTAATTTAGATACAGCATACCTAAAATTTTCTACAGACAAGTTCTTTAACTTCTGAAGTAAAAAATTGCTGCAGGTTGACGAATATCAGATACATTCTTAACTCTGAATGAACAGCGGCTGTCAGTAAAGTGATTTATCTTGAGAGAAGTCCTTGACTGGCGCATGGACTATGTTATAATGCGAGACACGTTTTTTTTTTTTTTCACGAAACTGCTGCCACTGAGAAAAAAATTTTGTTGGTGCAAACAAAATTTGTTAGAAACAACCAAATCATTTGTTTATAGAGGGGCAACGAAATATTTGTTTGCTCGTACCAAATTATTTTGTTCCCTCGATTTGTTTGAGGCAAATAGCTGAATTTTGTTAGTAGTACCAAATATTTAGTTGGTGATAAAAAAAATTTCGTTAGATATTTTAAAAGCGCATACAGTATTTTAAGACCTAAAAAAATTATATTTTACTAACTTAAAAAATTTCTGAAATTTTAAGTCTTAAAAAAAAGCATGATCGGACCGGGATTTGACACATTATCCTATCACGTCCCCTTTTCCGTTCATGACCTAACCAACTGAGCTACGACTGCTTCTGTGATGTTGAGGTTGTTATTTGTATTGGAATAGTTAGGCCTAATATTAAATTACGATTGTACTGTTTTATTTTCAAACATGTTTGTTTTCCGTCTACGAAAAGGTAAACGAGGTCAAATAATATTACTAAGTGATTGCCGTGCACCGCAGCACAAAGAACGAGACGTGCAGCTGCGGTGGTTTTCAAGTTTATGGCATTTTCTTTTGAGATCGATCGAATTAAGCACTTTGAAATGGTTATAGCTAAAATTAAGATACTTGAATTATGCTGATTAACAGTTTAGACGCCCTACTTGTCGCAGAAACTTATATTTTGAATGTTGAGGTATACAGTGTTCGCCATCTTGTCGCTCACGCACGCCAGACTGCCATCTTCCGCGAGTCAACCAAATCGATTTAGTTTCGCCAACAAAATCATTTAGTCCATCGAAAAAAATTGTTGGTTTAAAGCACATCACTCATAACTAACAATATTATTTTGTTGACAAGTTGTAACAAGTTGTTTGTTTACACAAAATATTTATTTGACGTCCTATAGTAACCAAATATACATTTGGCACAAACAAATTGCGTTTAAATGAATAATTTGGTCGAGGGAAATAACTAAATTTGTTTGGAGGACTCCAAGCTTGGTCTTACCAACAAAATATTGTTTGGCTGAAGCAAACATCACCCAAACAAATATATTTAGTATAATGAAACAATTCTTTCTCTCAACGTGAAGGTGTTACGAAATATCATACATCAAAATGTGTTTTATTGATTTTCACGCCTCGTCGACAGCGAGGTTACAGGCAACTTAGCACAGAGCTAAAAACTGATAGATGAACCAACTAAGACCTTTGTTAAGCAACCATCCCAGTACCCGCCTAGAATGATTTCGGAATAACCGAAATCGGAATGGCCGGAGTCGAGAATCGAACTCGGGCCCTTCCAACTGCGGGTACTACCTGTTACAGTTTCGCCATTTTGCTCGGTCAGACTAATTTAACTATGGCAGTTGGTAACTAACCAAATCGTGGAAAATCTATATTTTTCCTGACCACATGTAACTTGCTAAAGACGATTCAACAGCAATTTTATTATAGCTACGAAAATCCCCGAAATGGATATCACTGAAAGTTTTATTACTTATCTCGCATTTACCTTAATTGTTAACATTAACATTTGCGCACTGAATAACCTTGAAAAATACGATGAATGTGACATTTAGAATACTTATTTGCGTATATCTAAAAATGAAATTAACTACCAATACGTTGCGTAGGACAAGCAAACCAAAGGAGAATTCCGGTCACACCAGTGAATGCGAGAGCAAAAAACCGCGAAGAAGAAACAAACAAAAAAGAAACAGAGACCAACGTAAAATATTATTTGTCGGCGTCCGGTCGAGTCGCGTGGTCTGCATTGTTTGCGGGCTGTTGCAAGCAATGTTTTTTCACGACCGCATTACTCCAACGTAAGCAGTGCGCAATGCACACAATGTCATTGGAAGGTGAACGACGCTGTTTTCAAATAGCAAACCTTCGATTAAGAAACAATCAGAGTAAACAAAGAAGTATCAAGAACCGTCTCGCTGTGTTAATAAAGTCAGATTTTTCAAGCGCGGTTCAGTACCATCAACCTACTAATATCAAAATACAAAATGACATTTTTTCCAAACGTGGTCACATTATTTTGATCTTGCTAATTATTTTGCAGTTTCTCGCAAAACAACGTACGTATTTCGTAAGAGCCATTCTAAAAATTAATATTTACTGAATATTCTAATAGTCACGTATCACACGATGGAACGCATTTCCAATTTCAAAACACATGTTTAAAACGCTGGACGATGTGCTTTGAAATGAGCATGAACGACAACTTTAACACAATCGCGTACGGCGGATTTTTCAAACGAAAGCTTCGCAGCTATATCATATTACATTTTTAATTTGTCAGTAATTATTTTTTTAGAAACTGAATATACAACTGTACTTTAATTACGTAACCAAACCGATGTAATACTCTATTATACTGATAGAATACGGCCCCGTCATAATTTAAGTGGTTTTTTTAGCCCTTTACCGGGACGAGGCTCTGACAACAGTAACATGCTCCATATAATTGTAGCATGTTTACTGTTCTTCACTTACCCTAACAGCCAGGAGTGTCCATCCCCCCCCCCTAAACAAAATGCGCAAACCCCACTCCCAAAAAAAAACTCAAAATACAAATTTACTACGAGTTGCACTTACTGGAGATATATTTAGGGTACCTTTTCGTAAAAACAATCGTAAAACAAATACAACTGCTCTGGTTCTTACTAGCCTACTTCGTAGGTAATGCCAAGATAGCACTTTTACAACCATGAAAACTTCTTTTAGTTTATGTTAAACATTTTATTCTTGAAAAAGAAATCCCCCCCCCCTCCCATAAAATAATTCTATACGCGCAGCTTGCGCAATGATCCCCCGTTGTGGGCACCAATGCATTGAGAGAAAGAATTGTTTCATTACACTAAATATATTTATTTGGGCGATGTTTGCTTCAGCTAAACAAAATGTTGTTGGCAAGACCAAGCATAAAGTCTTCCAAACAAATTTAATTATTTCTATCGACTAAATTATTCATTTAAACGGACTTTGTGCCAAACATATATTTGGTTACTACATGACGTCGAATAAATATTTTGTGCAAACAAACAACTCGTTACAATTTGACAACAAAATAATATTGTTAGTTACAAGTGATGTGTTTTGAACCAACAATTTTTTTTTTTCGATGAACTAAATGATTTTGTTGGCGAAACTATATCCATATTGGTTGTCTTGCAGAAGGTGGCAGGCTGGCGCGCGTGAGCGATAAGATGGAGAACACTGTATACCTCAAATTTCAAAATTTAAGTTTGTACGACAAGTACGGCGTCTAAACCGTTAATCAGCATAATTAAAGGATCTTAATTTTAGCTGTAACAATTTCAAAGTGGCTAATTTGACTAATAACAAAAGAAAATGCTATATATATTTGAAAAACACCTCAGCTGCACGTCTCGTTCTTTATGCTGCGATGAACGGCGATCATTTTAATAATATTATTTAACGTCGTTTACCGTTTCGCAGACGGAAGATAAACATGTCTAAAAATAAAACAGTACAATCTTAATACAATACCAACTATTCCTATACAAATAACAAATCGGGAATCCCATTGTCACAGAAGTACTCGTAGCTCAGTTGGTTAGGTCACGAATAGAATGAGGCGAGGCAAGCCAAAGGTTAGTGGATAAAATCCCGACCTCACCATGTATATTTTTTTGTCTTAAAATTTTTGAAATTTTGTCAATTATAAAAGATAATTTTATTTAGTTCATAAAATATTACATGCGCAATTGATATGTCCAACGAAATATTTTTATGACCACCTAAATATTTCGTACTGCAAAAAAAAAAAAATAGTCATTTACCTCGAACAAATCGACGGAACAAAATCATTTGGTACGAGCAAACAAATATTTATTTGCCCCTATGCAAACATATGACTTAGTTGATTCATACACATTTTGTTTGCATCAACAAAATGTTTTTCTCGGTGTGCTAACAGCTATAGTTGAACGTAGCCGAATTTTATGCTGGCACCGGCGAAAATTTTACGTTGACCAATGTATGTGTTACATTATCGCCTCTCCGTGCAAGCTCTTCAAATGGTGTGCAGTGTTTCAGTGCTTTATTATTATCCTTTCCCTATGATACTTTAAGAGGTGACCACATTATTTTATTTATTGGCAGCGTAGTTCAAAGTCTAACGCTTCTTTCTATAGTTTCGTTTTTCGAATCTGATCGTTAATTTTCCAGATACAGCTGTCTGGAAAAGCCATTTTTGGCCGTTTTGAGGGGCCAGAAAATTATATTTCTAATAAACATGACGAATTTTTAAAACTATAGTGACATAGATTGAAGTGTGTGTTCTTTTCGTAGATCTATAGGTATAACGTGCGTTAAATAGTTCCGTCGAGAAGAGAATAGTCGTAACTCGCTGCAACTCATTTGAAGCGCAGGTAGGGAGGCCCCTTAATTGGCGAATAGTGTTCCCGTAGGCCTACAGTAAGTATGGTATAGTATGATGCGGCAGTCCTATCATTGTATAGACAGTTCACGATAAAGTGAGCACTGCTTTAAGTTTTCTTTCAGCCATTTGGCAATCGTCTTTAATATGTTTGACCTGAAAACTTCTCTCGAATAAAAAAAGTGCGAACATTCCTCCAATCTCAAAACTCTATATTTGTCCCAAGCAAAATACAGTTTTTGGATATTAAAAGTTTTCGGGAGTGCTCAGTTTAAAGTGAACAGGCTATACTGGATAAAAACCTGCAACATAGAGGATTCTCTAGTAGATTTTATGCGATACAATTGAAATACGTAATCAGGCGAAAATAATATTCATTATATTAGGCAAGAAGTTCTGGAACATACACGACACTTGAAAACTTCCCCTTGCATAATGTGTTATTTTTTCAGGTACTGTACACTCAAGTCTTACCACCTCCCAACGTTTATTTACTGTACAAAATTAGACGAAGGTATACTTCGTTTGTCACACCGATCATGGCGCTGCGCAAGCGTTAAAGACGACACAGCACGTGCACCAGCCTTCCCCCAAGTCTTTAGGCGCAAGTCAAAGAACTGTCTTGCAGACAACTCGCCTCTATGCGACATTCAGCGCAGACCCGCATTTTATTACGTTATATTAAAGATAAAGGTGTACTACGGTACGCGCCTATACCTTTTAAAATATTATTCGCACAATATTTTCATACCTAAACAGTCCACAAAAATACCCGCGCTTTCGCCAATTTCGTCAACATAAAATATACTTTGGAGATAAACGGAGGACCAATAATCGGTATACACGTATGTAAAGTGGAATGATATTAACAAGCAGACGTAAGTAACGCATGTTTTCTATTAATCTTTTAACGTCCGAAGCTCTACACACCGCTGTGCGGACTAGGCAGGCGGCCACCTTAAGATGACGTGGTACGTAACTCAACGCTATAACTATAATCTATAACTGTAAGTTTCTTAAAGCCAATTTGTGAAACTTAAACAAGAGCAATCCTAGACAATAGTTTTAGCCAACGTTTTAAACAAAACAGTTTCCAGTGTTACAAACTTCTGAGGCACAATCTTTGACGCCGGAACCTCGTGCATTTAACTGCGGTGTAAGAGATCACGCGTAACGAATTAGTAATTCTGGACAAATATTTACTCATAAAGTTGGTAGATGATTATCTAGGATTGTCATAGAGTATTTTATCCACATTGGCTTCGAAAAAAGCGTAGTAATAAATGGATGTCTTCCATTGGGAACAATGCTTCAGGCAGTCTGACGGAATATTTACTTGTCCGACTTCTGGAGGTGCCGGAGCATAAGGGTGAAGCTGGCGCCCAGTATTTTCGTTGTAGGCTACTCCAGGCTCTGTCAGACTTTCAGCGGTGACCCCTACCATGTTCTGACGTAATAATACATGTAATAGAATCCTGCGTGCTCTTGTGGTGCTTCGAATGTCCTATAGCAGACTACTTCTACTAAAATAATACGACGAAAATGCGCGTTTTAAATGTTTCCGTCCTCATTAAATGAACATTAGGAGAAGTGTTAAAAGAAAACCGTCAATCTGTAAGAAAAAGAAAACATTTGTAAGTGCTACTGATATGCAGACAAAATTCAAAACCATTTGTTGGTTGCTTTACGATATTTTGATCTTGAAGCTCTGTAGAAAGTTTGGAGACCGGGGTAGACGGCTACATGGGCGTACCCGGGAGCGGGGTGGTTTTGGGGGTTCAAAACCCCTCCGAAATGTCAGTTTCCTTACCTTGGTATTATATTTTACATTACAAAAGGTACGATATACCACAAAAACAACCAAAATGTTAATAAAATAGTTACATTTAGAGACGTCTAACACAGATGACATTGAAACATTATGCAAGATGAGAGTTCAAAACCCCCTCCGAAAACTATCCCTAGGTACGCCCATGAGACGGCACCTTTAAAGAGTTTTGCAAAAAAACACTGGTTAATAATATATTGCAAAGCAGTTCAACAGTCGAGTAGTTGGCCAAGACGTTAGTTTCAGCGCTCGCGAGGAGTAACGTGCGGCCAGTACGAAGCTCATGCGGAGAGAAGGCGGAGAAACCGCGAGTAGAAGTCACGTCAGCCAACGGCAACGTCAGCAACGTGTGAAAATCGGGAGCGACTCCGATCCCGGATTGAAGTAGTGGGATGCAGGTTGTTCGACTACGCCACCACAGTGGCTCCGCCCTCCAAAATTGGCGGGAAGCAAAGTAGACCTGGAGAGTGAAGAACCACCTATCGGGAACTGATGGAGCAACACCGAGACCAGGACAAAAATCAAGCGTTCTTATGTCCTGAAGAGTCTTACATACAAGTCCCCTTCACTTCGTATAACCAGGGGCTTAGCCAGTGAGAGGGGGGGGGGGGTGTTTGAGGGTTCAAACTCCTTCCCCAAATTAACCACAAAAGTTAAAAAAAAAAACATATTAAACGATTAAAAATACTTAAACTAGTATAATATTCAATGATTTGTTACGAACAACTACTAAAATGACACTATTTTGTATCTTGAAACCCAAATTTTCCCGGGTGAAGACCCCCGAGGCACCACTTTAAAGTCTTCAGTGTTAATTACATTATTCTCAGGTTAAACTCTGTCTCTTACACAAATCTTGGCTACGCCACAGCGTATAACCATAGCGGAGATGCGAGGACATCGAAGGAAAAGTAGCGCCAAGCCTGCTAACTGTCGACATCCGCGTATTGCGAGTGTGTCACGTTTCTGCAGAAGTACTCTGTCGTGAGCAAACACTGCAAACTGAAGAGACCTACCTGACGTAATTTCCCATGCGCGGTGACAGGGTAGCAGTAAGGCTCAATTCATCTTGCCACAGTCGACGGTAGCTAACAGTTTCGCTTCTATTGGCGGTGCACCAAACTGGCGTGCAGCGTTTCCGTTTTACCCTTTTTTTTTCCTATGAGGCTTTAAGTGGCGACCCTACAATTTTATTCGTGTTAAAATTTGTAGTAAAGTCCAACGCATGCTTCTAGTGTGTTACGAATCCGGCCGGTGTTTTGTACTTAGCCATTTCGAGGCGCCCCAAAATCATCTTTCTAACATGCATGCTGCATTTTTAAAATTATAGAAACAATTTCAATTACGTGATATTTTCGTAGGAAAACAAATAAGAAATTTAGCGGTTTCGACCAGAAATAAAAGAGTCTGTGTGCCAGGAACATACGCCTCCCAACAGGCTACGAGGCACTGCGATGGTAGAGGGTAGCCAGATTATGTTGTCAATTCAGTCATCACAGTAAGTACTACAATATTACATGTAACATAGGATAACTGTCTACAGTAATGGGCCGTGAATAGTCATTGCCTGTGTCAATATATCCGCAATACGGTAAGGCAAAATTTAAAATTTAGACATCCGACCTGGCTACGCCCACAGTTAACAAACGTATAGGGAAAATTGCTCTTATGAATGACCGTTACAGAAGTTAACGGTATACGGGTTCGACTGAAATCTACATATTTCTGAAAAGCCGCGAAGGGAAAAATTAAAATGGGGGATTTCAAGATAACGGGTTTAGCCACGTTTATAAGCAAATATTTTGCCAGAATAGCGCATTATTAGCTCAGTTAAATTGTGCGTAATTTCGGCGTTACAGAGATTATGCCCTAGAAATAGACCGTCACTCGGACAAAATTTCTTGTAACAAAGTTCAGTAGACGTTTCTATTCAGAGTTACTCATACATCCGGTTAGTACATTTTGAAGTACGGCAGCCTGAAAACGTCATTTTAGCTAAGTCGGAGGGCTTAGAAACAGCTCCGTGTCTTTATGACATTCCGTGCTTGTCCGAAGCGTGTTTCCTATTCGTATATTTTTACAATGGGAAATGTGGAACAGTTTCGTAAAAAAATTAGTTTACGAACACACTGCAACGCATTTGAAGCGCATGCGGCGCTCTCAACATTTACCTTAATTAATTTTTACATTACGGCTTCGAGAAACCTGCAATTGCCAACTGATACATTTATTATAGGTTTATGTACCACGACCCGTTTGTAGTCTTTCAATTATTAAGATAATTACAGCCCTCACAATTGATTTCTTTCGCTTAAATCGAGATGGCCTGGATGGTTTTCCAGACTACAGCTGCAGTTGTCACTAAGAGTGGTGACAGGGTTACGTAATTTAGAAGTAATTTAAGTTCACAGAATAGAATTTATTCAGTATTCTTACCAATTATAAAGAGCCTTATTTCATGACAGAAAAAGAGTCACGATATATAAATAAAATATTGTGATCTAGTACTACAACTGTGCACCACGCCACATACGTCAAAAGGTGGGAGATTTAAGATTGTACGATCCGATTGAGACACTTTTATATGGTATAGCATCTAGAACTTGCGGTGTTGTGCAGTCTTGCTTACAATTGCCTTTCTAAGACGAGGCAGTCAATTTAAAGTGGACTTTATACGCCTCGTCGACGAGGTTACTATGAGACTGCGACACGCAACAAATACCGGGAAAGGAATCGGCCATGACATTTCTTATGGAACCATCACAGCATTCGTCTGGAGAGTTTTCGGGAAACCACGAAAAACATACATCAGTATGGCCGTCGCTAGGAATCCGAACCCGAGACCTCCAGGATGAGAGACCAGGACGTGTTACCGTTGTGCCATTTCATTCGGTATCGAAAAAGTCGAAATTTAGCATTTACAACCGAGATGCAGGATATCCGTGCGCGGTGGAAAGATACACGGAACGAACCCTCCCAAAGCCGAATTCATATTTCTCCAGAGAAATGGATGAACTAGCGTTCTTCATTCGTGAGGAGCTATTGGAGAACGTTAATCCTACTATAGGTTAGGAAGAATATCTGATTGCTTATAGACAAGTTTGGCAAGGGCCAATTTCGTCCGCCAGTAGCGATGGTGTCTTGTGAGGGGTCAACTTTATCTTGGCGTTCATAGAGCAAACTTCGGGAGCTTCGAACATTGCCGAAGGACGATCTCTTCTCCACAAGCGCCAGAATAATATCGACCCCTTACGAATGCCAGCCCAACTAGCATAGCGACGGGAATTGTCCCTTGCCAATACAAACAACACCGAGCTTCCTAAAGGCCGTGCTACAATAGAAATAAGCATTACCAAGCCACTAACAGTTACGCTTGAACTCACTCTCTAACCTGGTGTACGGTACAACAGCGCACAACAAAGCCATAACCGCATGAACTGAATAGTCGCATAGTAGTAGCACGTTTGTCAACTCTAAGCTTTCTTATGAAAGATTTTGTCTCTCTTCCACCCGAATTCATGTGTTATTTCCGTCCACAGATAGGTATATGTGTTTTCAGAAAATAGGCAAAAATAAGAGGTTGCTCGGAGAATAATAATGGAAACAAAAATATGAGGGAACGTAATTTACGTAATACATAAACAAAGAAAATATTTTAAAAATAATTTGTTGGATAGTGGAACCTGATTGGAAAAAGAAAATTAAACATTAGTTGTATTGTGTCAATTGTAGCCAAGTCATTTTCCAATCGCTCTGGTATAGGTTGTTTGCGTAAAGTGAGCACTTTTGAAAGTCATCTTGACAAGAATTTTAATTTTAAAAATTTTTTATTGAGACCTCTAATGTTAATTTTTGACTGCGGTGCAATGTATGTACCGATTACTGCTTAGGTTGCTTTGTAATGAAAAGTGGCAGGGAACTATATAAATTATCTGAAAAGAAAATTAACTAGGCTTTCAAAGGTGCTCGATTCCGAATCCCGTATAATGGGAATGGCTGTGGTCATAGTTCACGCGATTGTAGCACGGTAAAAGAGTTAGCCTTACTTGGGGAAAGAGAGAGATAGAGAGAAGAGGGTCGCAGACGGGTCGTCACGATGACCGACCTCGAGGGCTGCACAGGCACCGTTAGGTCGGCGCGGCGCGGTCGTCGGCATTCTGTCACGTCAGCAGGCTTTCCAAGGCTTTCACCCTCGCCTGTCTGCCTCACCGAGTGTTCTTGGCTGCGACACAGTGCGTGCGCCGTACCACCTTTCATTTTACTACACGTTACGATGATCAGCGCTATTAGTTTGCAAGGGGCAATCTCTGCCGCTAGCTGTACCGACACCCGTAAACGCAAGGCTATAGACAACAAACACATGGTGCCAAAATCTCACTTTTAATGACATTGTTAGTTGGTCTGGTGTTGCATAACTCCATCCAGTGCACGCTCAGGGAAAAAAAATTGCGCAGAGGAAGTATTCGACCTTTTCTGTGCGTCGTGCGCAGCTAAACAAGCAGGACGGATATTACACTATCAAATCATATTTAAATATTTATTGTATAATGTTCTTATTAATATTCTAAGAGCAATAAGAATATTTTAATTAATCTGCGACAGCGGAAATAAAGCAAATTAATACTCTAAATAGTCACTCAATTTCGGATGTTTCTATGTTAAACTAAACTAATGCACAATTTCGGTGCTTGTATGTTGTGTGCAAATGTAGCATGGTAGTATGTGCTATTTCTGTGCGGATGTGCTATGTGTTACTACGAATGTAGCCTAGACTTTAAGGATCAACGCTACGCTAACGCTCATGGAACAAATTCGTCCTTCGGCAGTGATAGGTTTAGCATAAGAGCCAGCATTAGATACCGCCTTTTATACCAGCGACCCTAGAGGCGGAAACTGTCCCTTTAAACTCGTCTAAAAGAAATTGGATGATATAATTTATTCGAATTAACCTTATTCGTACAAATGTATTACGTTTATAATAAGCAACCTGCTGTAGTTGTTATTAACACCTGCAAGCAATTCAAAGTTTTAAGATAGCGGGAACTAAACATAAGCGGGCATATGTTACAAAATTATTGACAAAAGTTATTTTTTAATAATTTATTTACATTTCAAATAGTATTTGTTTCGTGCTTACAATTCACAGCGGTTTACTGAGTTATGGTAACGGTTATGTCTATAGACAAAATACGCACAGAGGGGCCAAAACTAATGTAAAAACTTGAGTGCCGCTGAACAGAAAATAAATAGGCTACGCGCTATTTCCAATATGTGGTTTTATTCAACAGTTTCTTAGAAGATAAATATTCTGAGCATTATGAAAAAATATACGAGAACGTAAATACGAACTCGTGTCGAGATACTAGGACCGTAAGTCGTAGGAGGACCTAATTGTGTCAAGACGACGAATGCGCCTTTGAAAACGGAAAACCGCTACAGAATGATTGAAAACTTGGCAAAATGAGTGATGATACAACGGATAAAAAATAGAAAGAAAGTCATTTCAATTTCCACCAGTAAATATTGTAGAGCCTACGTATAGCTGATTTAACACAGTAGGCCATCATTAATTTGAAAACAAATCTGAAAGAAGCTTTTTACCCACGAAACTGGTCTTCGATTTATTGATTCTACATTAGTTGTCAATGCTGGGAAATGTCGAAGACAAAACCACCGGTGAAAACATGCCGAGGCAAAAAAAAAAAAAAAAAAAAAAAAAAAAAAAAAAAAAAAAAAAAAAAAAAAAAAAAAAAAAAAAAAAAAAAAAAAAAAAAAAAGAAAAAAACAGTAATGTAACAAACTAATTAAACTTTTATTGTTTTTAATACTAGGTCAGATTTATTATTATTTATTATAGCATCGATGGAATGTTATACACTGCACTGAAAAATTATATTCATTACTTAAAAAAAATAATAAACGATTAGATGCGTCAAGTATCAGTTAGTGCCCTAAATTCATCTTTCGAGAAACAAAGTAAACAGGGAGAGGACACCTCCCCCGCCTGTCTCTGTAACTGCAAGAAAATAAGCAAATGAAAGTTCGAGCCAGCACTTGCAAACAGTTTCCATCAGCCACAGACAGCAAGAAATTAACGCCAACTGACATTGAAAATAAAAAAACAGTGGAAAGAGTGCTGATAAAACACAGGAAGTAATTTACTCAGGCATCGTTAATGCAGGAAAGGAGGTGCCCCTCACCTGACGTGCAATAAGTCATCATTCAAGAACATTTGTCACTGTCTACTGAACTGGCAGTGCATTAAACAAAGGCACACGTTGCTTAAAATATCTTTTTAGAAGACAGCACATCATTAACTTCGCACACTAGCCTTATTCATCACACTTCGAAAAGAATAACAAAAGAATCGAACTTGCAGTTTTCATTAAAAAAAATGTTAATAGCCTGTCGATGACAAAAAAATTGCCGCTATGGATAAGTTATGGAATTATTTTCTCTAATATACGATTTACTATATAAATAAAATGCTACAATTATTTCATATAACGGAGGTTATAAATGCATTTTGGAATTATGTCCGATAGTTTCCCTAATTCGATTCCCGCCAACTGGGTAAATGTGTTTTAAGCATTAATAATAACTCCCAGTACAGTGTTTACGAAATGTTTCATTTTTTAATTCTTGACGCGGTACGAATTAACTTGCAGGTCGGACCGTCGACAGCTTTGAAACGAACTTAAAAGTTTAAAAATGAAATAAAAACCTTATATTTTTCGCTACACTGTTTCCGCACCAAATAAGGATAGTGATTTAATGTTGTATTAAATTACGGCGATCTACTCCTCCGTGGGGCCCACATTACTATAGTAATATTTTGGCTGTTTTTCAGCACCTATAAAACGAAAATAATTATTTACATTACCAAAACCCACTCTAAAACATACGTAGTGCGGCAAAGATAAAAATATCTCAAAGTGGCCGTGAGTCTTGACCTTGCTCAGAAAGACGGAGACGTCTTAAGGACCTATTGCACAGTCATATTGAGAAAAATCTAAGGCCTCTTTGAGTGAAATGTGAGAATTTTTCATTGCAGAGACGAAAAGTGAGTGAAATCTAAGGAAAAACTAAGAATTTTTTAAGGTGTCAGACCTTCCTTAGGAATTTCTCACGCTACTATTCAACCATGGTGGCCGTAAATTGAGGTTAGAATGCCACATGGGGGAGAGAAATAGATTTATTTTTAATTTATTGGTAATATTTTAGAGGAACATAACCATGGTGTAAATGAAAGACTGCATTGGCATCTACAACACAATTTATATTCATTGTAAATTTTTAATTATTTTTACTTGAAAGCAATTTTTTTTAATACTATCACTTTTGTTATCAAACAGAATGATTACGATGCCACTTTGTAAACAAAGTGGTTACGATGCCGTTTTATAAACAGAATTGACTATGTATTATTTATTATTTTTATTTTGCATTTTTTCAACTTTACAGTGTGCGAAACACGAAATATAAGTTAACAAATCACTGTCATGTAAGTTTTGTGCATAATAAACGGGAAATAATATACATTTTAGCTACATTCGCAAGTCGATGCACGAAGAGAAATAATTTTTCTCGCGAATATTGTGGTAACACTTCACCACAACTGAGATATCTCAGTTTCCTGTCTCTGCAACGCAAACGAAAAATTCTTAGATTTTACTCTAGTTCTCCTTAGTTTCACCTTTACCTCAAGATATTCCTCGACTCTGCAATCCACTCTTAGACTAGACGAGCCAATCACAGAGAAGCAGCAGTGTCACTGATATCAAACATACACTCTTCGCATGTTTTGCAATATTTTTTGCTATGTAGAAATAACTTTTTTCAAAGAAAAAAATATATGTTTTTAATATCAGGCTAAATAGTAAAACAATTTTCATTACATCTATGTATTGGCTTTACAATAGAATCTGGCCCTTTAATGAATTAAAAAATATTACAATAATACTCGCAAAACCAGCATACATGGAAACTCCTAAACATAAAATGGTCAGGCTCCCGCAATATTGTACGCCATAAAGGAAAACAACGCTACCATTTTTGACATTACGCATGCGCGTACCAGCTTTCTCCGCCGCACGTTACTCGAAGAGGGGAACAACTGCACCTTTCCTTCACGGGATCGTTTGTTAACTTGGCATAGTAAGTGCCTTATTTTTACCCGCGTTCTTATTCCTTCAGCAATATTTTCCTCTCAATACATAACACGGGGGTTCGTCTGAAAGCCATATCGTTGAAAGTTATAGAGCCACACTTAACAGCGTAAAACTACCCTACATTGTGTTACTAAAGTTCAGAATGCCCATGATAGTTACTGCTTTCTTATTTTCTGCATGAAAAATTAATTTAGCCTTAAGCAAATAAAGGTTTTAATACCCACACTATGTTGGCCGAAAAGTGTAAGGTATATCACGATATCCGGTAGGTTTGCCCCACAACAGAACATGTAAATCCCTATGCTCGCTGTGACCAAGGCTCAGAGGTAAACAGCGCCCTTGACCATACAGGTATCTCTCCAACACAGCACACGTATATCGGCAGAATTACACTCGATCTCCCGGGGGAACAACGCGGTAGTTACACGAGACGCGATTGCATCTGCTGTCCACTCTCCTGCACCGAGGACGAGGGGAACATGAGGTTAGGGCACGCAGGGACGCCTAGTCACACGGGAAGACATTGACGGCATGTACTGTCCCTAGTGATGTCTTCAGCTCGTGCCTTGGGACTATGTTGTCATACGTCAGGTCCTCGGGGCCTGGCGCTGTGCGGACGATTGCATTCCCATGCCGTCAAGAGCCTGATTACTTTTTGTTACTGTGAATTGAGTAGGGTAGTCAGCTCATTACTAGTAGCAACTGTCATTGCTAAAGGGCAGCAGATGTCGCCGCTTCTGCAGATTATACTGCGAATTCGGCTATAGGCAATTAACGTTAGAATACGTAGTTCTGAAGTCATGGTAAAGCTGGATTCACAACCAACACTTAGCGTGCGTGCGTGCGTGACTAAGTTGGTCTACTTCTTAGGTACATACGCGTGTAAGTCTGGTAATGTGAATTCAGGTTCGCGAGAACGGGTGATTTAAGTAAAAAATCAAATTAGTTTTTAAATACTTTGGTAAATTATTCTATTTTTTTCGTTTTCCAACTATTAATGTACCATGATTTACTGCAGACATTTAGCACTAACTAAAACACATTTTCCGCATATGTAGGTCCTACAGTGTTCTAAATCGAATTCCAAAAACCATGCATGCGAACGTAAGTTAAATGTGGTTGTAAAGCCAACTTAATGATAGTTTTCCTTCTTGCAAAGTTTTACGTCCCCATCTCACTTTTACTAACTCCAGCAATTATCATTGTATACCTACATATTTCAATACGCTCAAAAGTCAATGTCCGAGGCATTAGGCAATAGGGCAAGGAAGGGAAGGTTTCATAACACCCCCTATGCCGTAAGGAAGAATAATAAATTAGAACACACCAACTCTTTGCCATCACATGCTTAACATAATTATTTCTATGCTAAGATTTTTAAATGTCTGTAGCAATAGGAGTTTACAATTAGAATTTATTGGTTTGTGGACAAACGCCATTGCTCATGTTTTGTTGACCGAACTTTTATTGAAAGTAATAACGAACCTTCGCCTTTGTTTATTAATATTATTATTATTATTATTATTATTGATAATGTAGTCGTCATAACTGCTCACTTTACCACTAAGTCTCAGCGGTTAATTGCGTGGGAACTAAGTAGGTAAGCGAGAACAACTGGGAGTAACTACGTACCCAAACATGAGAGAAAATGTTTGCCTGTTGTTCTTGTAGAGAACTGTGAACGTTTCCATGCAGGTCAAAACTGCAGGTCGTGCTGAAAGAGACAACTCCACTAACCCTACAGTTTATTAAGAGATAAGGGCCTGTCATAGTAGAGGCGAGTCTTGGAGCGGCCAAGATATAGGGGCTGATGCAGTTTGTTCACGGTACTTTTCGTTTCCGGCTTTGCAATTATTGAATAACTACAGTACTACACGAATAATTCCAGTGAGCATGTAAGTATGGGAAACTGTACCTTCTGGTTGAACATCCTAGCGTCATAGCGCTCCAACCTTCTTGCAGATAAAGAACAAAACCTACATTCTAGGCTAGGAAGAGCAACAAACAGGAAGCTGTGCGAGCGGAAGACGGGCTCCTTGTATCAGAGCACAGAAACCTTAGTGGTGACCAGCGCTGACCGCACTAAACCCACATCCGTACATTTTTATTTTGTCAAGCTAACGGCTTCTGCTAGAAATACATTTTCTACTCGCACATATACTAGCGACCATGATACACATACTGCCACGAAATACGCAAGCAAAAGTTACCAACATAAAAAACAAGATTACCTTCCTAAATAAGGATACAAATTAATCTATAAACTAAACTGTTAGAAGTAAAAATTGTGTACAATTGTTGTAATAGTTTATAAAATATGACAAAATCATTATGTAGAGCAATTTAAAAAAATGGATTGCTTACAATAAAAATTGTGGATCATGAGCTGCCAAAAATATAATAAAGTCTGCTTAAGATCGGTTCAGCAAACCCTCAAAATATAGCAAAATTATTTTTTAATGTTGTGCTGTCTTCCAAAATGATAAAACTAAAACATGCCTTACTTAATCAGTTTCGGTTGTAGGCCAAACATTAAAATATGCGATTTGGTTGCAATCTATTTAGTAGTTATGCGACACATACTTTCGTCTAGAGCTATTTTACTAAATGACGGACATACAACACACTCAAATTCAATGCTTAGATAATGAATCAAAATACAAACTTTGCTTTTAATAGATCATATAGTTTCCAAAATATTCGAAAATGAGCATTAGAAAAAAATCAAAATACATAAAAGTCAGGCGACATCTTAGTAACTGTTATTAGGTGGCGGAGTTCGACAAAATTCGGTTTACATGTTAGGTTACTAGTGGATATCGCACGTACATACAGACAGACATGCAATCTCGCAGTCTATAACCATCCTATAAAGAAAACAGGCTAAAATGTGGCTGAGTACTGTGTAAAGCATTAAAGTAAAGGAATGGGAAATAAGACTGGCATAAACATCAAAAGTCTGACCATATTCGTCTTGAAGGTAACAAACTGACTGCAGTGTGTAACTATTGTACTATTAAGGGGCCTCCCTAGATAGTCTGTGTTTGTGTGTATGAGGCAGGAGCGGTAAGGCTGCCGTTGACCGACGTATGTAATGCATTATCGCCTCTCTGTGCAAACCACTCAGCTGGCATGCGGTGCTTCATTATTATCCTTTGTCCTATGAAACTTTAAGTTGTGACCACATTATTTTATTTATGGGCAGCATAGTTCAAGGTCTAACGCGCGTTTCTGTAGTTGTGTTTTTAGACTCCAGTTATTTTTCTAGATACGGCAGTCTGAAAAACCCATTTTTTGGCAGTTTTGGGAGGCCAAAAATTATGTTTCTAATGAACGTGCCGAATTTTTAAAACTATAGCGACATAGTTTGAAATTTGTGTTCTTTCCGTAGATATAAAAAATTAATGCACGTTAGATAGTTTAGTCAAAAACAGAATAGCCGTAACTCGCTGCAACGCAATTGAAGCGCAGGTAGGAGGCCCCTTAAGCAATACATAGATTTGATAACAATCGTTTCTTGTTAGACTATACACATCAATCGAGTAATACCAGGCCCATAATTCCAGTGTAGAGAAAATACGCTATCATTACGTTTAGAACGGTAGATTGTATAGCGGCGAAATGCTGGGGGGAGGGAAGTTTTCGTAGCCCGGTAAATACAGCCGGCTACGTCCGCCACGTTTCTTACACGTGAATATCTGGAATGACCCCGCTGCGCCGGGAAGCGAATCACGATTGACCGTCTGACCAGTTCACCAATGGTGTTAGCACCAAGTCCCTAGTACACTGGCTAATACTTGTCCAGCAAAGAAACATTCTTGTAGTTACATTTTTGGTTCCTTAGACACACGGATCCGTTGAATAAGTTATGTACTTACAGAATAGATTCAGTACAAACAATTTGTTTAAACCCCCAATTTGTTTTAAGAAATTATCATAAAACAGATCCGTCAGTTTTAGTGGTTAAAACTGATCGACGCTGATATATAGGCTACGTACAATTATTTACGTATTATTTATACATAACATACCTACCAAATTGATGTGGTGCTACTTTACTATAAAATGTAACAGTTCTAGAGGTAGTTTTCTGTCGATTAGACAAGAAACTTTTACTCGGAATACACTCTGATAGTAGGTAGGAACCAGAACTGTAGAGTTTTCAATATACTGTCAAACAGGTTCGGCTAATGGTACCATCCAGTATACTGTTAAACGTAGTGTGATAACACAACTTACCGTTCCTGCAGCAAGCATCGTATCTACAAAAAAAAATGTAAAAAAAAAAAACGCAATTTGGCAACATGTGAATAGTTGCAGAACGTTAAGAAAAAGAACTTCATGATCATGATACAAAGGTAAAGTAAGGACTGTGTGTGTGCGTGTGTGAATGCCCTGTTAAATAATTTTGAGTCCGTGGACAGAATTTCAACAAACTCTGTATACATACAGCACTTAGCAAGGTCCCTCGGCTTATGTATTTCGCACTACCGCTTACTTTCAAAATGGTGAAAATTCGAAAAATAACATAATCGCTAGTACATGTCTCGGAAACTATACGAACAATTGAAATAAAATTGTATATTTTTATAATTCATAGTCCGAGCATTGAATTACGGAGAGACTGGAGTCATTTCGAAGAATGCGACGACATTAATAAACGAAGATTTACAGTTAAATTTTGAGAAGTATAGAACTTATGGCAAACCAAATGTCATAAAACAGTTTATCACCGTGCTTTAATTTTGGTACATTGAAGACCACGCAACAACAATAAATTAAATAGTTTAAAGCATCGGGTAAAACCAAACATTGCAAAATAAACTACATACTTTTATTTATCAACCACACTTTGATTTCAGTAGTATTTATTGGTCAAGGTCCGCCATTTTGAAAATATGAGATGACACACAATTTTAACGTAAAATCTCGAGAACTACTTAATCGAACATAACACAATGTTTTGACAGTTCACCATCCGAACTTTGAATTTTGTACAGATCAACACTGTAGATCCTCTGTCTTTGATAGCACAACATGGATAGATTTTTCTCATATTTAAAGTATTAATGAACCGATTGCAACTAAATGCCAAACTTAAGCGACGTATCAACCTAGCTTAAATTTCGTATAGTTCATAGTTGCTGGTCCATTTTAAAGATACCACATGAAGACATACAAATTGTATTTTATATTTAGAAGTAATGAGAGACCAATGTTCATTAACTAATTTTTTACATTGTCATGATAACTCAAACTTTGTCCCGCCATTTTCAAAGATAGTACGTCATGAATAAAGCGATCACGTCATATTTCAAGACCTACCAGACAGATTGTACACAAATGCATACTTTGAAAGTTTATCATCCAAGCTTTCGTATTTATTTGCATTAAACACTGAGGAACGTAGGTTCATTAGTTATGCTGATTAACTTGTTTTGCGCGTTGATTTCACTACCAAGTGTTAAGCATAATTTTACCCAGCAAGCTTTCGTAAAAAAAAAAAAAAAAAACACGAACGTTTGTATATTGGCGCGACCATAACCAAGGAGACCTCGCATGCAACGCATTAAATTAAAATAAACCTGCATACAAAACTGGTAATAACTTCAAGGGCATTCTGATCAATTAAAAGGCGTCATTTACGTACTGAGCAAGGTCTAATTAACAGCAAGGCCAAGTCGCAAGACCGTGGCAAACTACGACCGTGACTTTTGGTGACATGTCTTCCGTCGTCCAGACCCTCAATTGACGTTCAAGTAATTAAAAAAATAAAGGTTGCGCCTTTTCGCTTCTGGCGGGGGCAGGTTGCATTAACAATAATTGGCCCTCTAAACTGTTCATTAAAATTGATGAGACTGCAGAAATACGACACCTAGAGAACCCAAGCATGTCAGGTACGGCATTTCTATATGTTTAGATCGCCCGACGTTTCTGCTAAGTCAGTTTAGCTTTATAAACGTTTCTAGGCAATCAGCTCTATTTCATTATCCAACTTAACGAGTTAGTGGACGGTTTGAGGCACGGAAACAAGGAAGGCGATAAGTGGAACATAACACGTCTGTCAAACACCTCATCGCCTCTAGGCGCGACGGGATAAAATAGCTAGAGATGATGGTATATCGCGAAAATGTTTTGTGCCAAGATAGCCTTGAAAACACTGACACAACGTAGCTGTCTGCAGACCAATACCAGGCATCCAATATTACAATATCGGGATTCTTATTGGCTCAGTCAAATAGGGCAACAGCTCCACGTACAAGCTAAAGCTAGTAATCTTCTGGTAAGCTGGGCGTGTATTGAAATCCATCAAACAGTCAACTTTTCCCGCGATAAACCATCATCTCTAAAAATAGCGTGCTGTTTGCGTAGAAACCGTTTTACAATAGGACTTCAAGCGATGACCCTGTTTTATTTGTGGAAAGTTTGTGGTAATGTCCAATGCCGGTTTCTACGGCTTAGTTTTACGATTACGATCGATAATTTTTCAGCTACAGCAACGTGAAAAAGTCATTTTTAGCACTTTTGAGTGTTTTCATGTTTTTAAAGAAGCGGGTGGCATTTTTAAAACCATAGGAACACAGTTTTAAGTGTCCTCTTTTCGTAGATAAACGTATTGGAAACATTTTTAATAGTTATACAAGAAAAAATACTTTCCGTACCATGCTACAGCATGGCTCACGCGTCCAGTCCACTGACTCTTAGATCTTTGATTCCTTGTTTTCACATCTAAATAACACGCCACTTCGAGATACTTTATTTCCTTCCTAACTTTACCTAATAACGTTATTTAGATTATGTCCGTCTTGTATGATATTTTTCATGTATTTCTGTATCGTTCTCGTACATGTATTACATACGGAATTATAAATGTAACGTGTGCAAAATCTCATTCACAACATTGCATTGATATGATGATTCCACGAAATAATTTTCCTTTTCTTCGATTAATCTCTTCAGGTTTAGACCTAAACAACTTTACAAGTTTCGTTAAGTACCTTTCAACACTGTTATTAGAATACAACTCGCAGTGTTGGGAAATAAGTTATAGGTTTTCCTGCGAAACTAATTTGTGCACGTCAAGTATGTTTCTTAACAAAATAAAACTTACGTTACTTTAGACAATTGAGTAATGACACTGTGAAGAAATTGCACCATTATTACAAGCCTTGTTTTGAAGCATTTAGCTCAGTTAACAATATTTTGGAACTGCCGTACTTCAAAATAAACTAACCGGATATGTGCGATACACCGAGTGTGTATTACAAGATCTTTGCTAAAGGTTAACATCACTCTTAGTTTGTCGTTTAAAATTGACTATATGATTCGAATTCAAAGTGGAATACATTAACATTCTCGTAATAAACCAGAGACCTCTCAAATGTGTGCCAAGTATGTGATGTAAGTTGTTAGTAATACAATACTAAACGCCTTTCTTAAGGTAACTTCTTGAAAATTTGTCCGTGTCTTGCTTCGACCGTTACGAAAATTACTCAAGGCAACTAGTCTTTGACGAACGGTCTTGTAAAAACACAAATAACAATTATGCCGGCGTAAGGGCAGTTTGCTGACGACAAATATTGCCAAGAGAGAAGTATACGAAGGCTGTGCTTAATATTTCGTGAACAGTTAGGTAATCTAGAAACACTGGCTCAAAAATTAAACTGGGATTAACCATCCAAAAACTAACCTGGAGCGATTTAGAGAAACCATTAGAAACAATATGTAATCGTCTCGAACCTGTGTCTCCCCAAATAAGACAAGGTAAGAAATATAACTACAAATAGTGCAACACAAATTCCCTTTTTACTTCAATAATACTGTCTGAAAGTCAAAGATTCTTAAAGCATGTTATATGCTGATAGGAACTGAAATGCTACACTCCATTGTAAGCAGTAATTTGCTATGCCAGCTAGCTCATTGATATAAATATGAAGGAGAATCATGACCGAGGACATTGCAAATATATAGTGCAAGGCAGCCATGGGAGTCTTTAGCCATTCAGGATTACATGTTTCACTGCAACCAATCAATACCTAACCGGAGCCATTGCGGAAGCTAAATGGGCAAGGGTTCTAGGATGTACAGAATGTCCCCTAAGTCCGGTCTCATAGCGCAAATAGAAATTGGTGAAATATGGAATGTTTTAATATTGTAGTGTAATGAAATGTTATTGTGGATAACAACATTACTACCACATACCGCTCCATCCCGCCGACCATGTTACGTCTTGTACAAAGCAATTTGAACCATCGCATACGCATGTGCAAAGTGCATTGCGACCACCAATTTGGGTATTTTCTGTTGTCTTACGCCAACACACTACAACACTACTAAACAATTCCATATTTCACCAATTTCTATTTTCCCTATGAGACCGGACTTGTGGGACAGCCTGTATGTCTAAAGTCTACTGCGTGTTCGAGAACTCCCGAGCATCACGCCTCACGCTATATACACTGGACTGGCGCGCAGTCTTCTAGCCGACAACATGCCTCTGATACACTAAAAGGCCCGCATCACACGAGCGAGCGGTTTTTTTGCCGCGGGGCGTGAACGCCGCCCTGTGTGAATGCTGCCATATAACTAGAGGTACGTAAATTTCGCGGATTCATCTGGCAGCAACCTAGACTTGTAAGTCCTATACACCCACTGGCCACAATCGATTATCTATTGGCTTATAACCGTACAAGCAGGTAGCAAACGATAGCACTTCGCATTATTTCCTTATTTTCTACTGGCTTGCAGTATTCAAACGCGTTTCGTAACAGCCGCCAACAAATCACAGAAATGACAATGAAGTATACATAATTGACGCTGAAACTGACCTGGAATGTATATGCGAAATTTACGTATACCTTTACATATAACAGTGCATCTCGGCGGTTCGGCGCCGCGCCTAGGAAAAACCGCTCGTGTGGTGCGGGCCTAAGTGCTAGGGAAAGAAATAATTCACGAGTACAATGACCGACGTGTTAGAATCCACTGTCCTATGCATACTAGAGTCCGCATAGTCGTTCATTGTGTGTTGTTCCAGTGAGTAGCAGCTGTGGACAAATGATCGTGGCTTGTACATAAACAGGACAATTGATTCTAAAACGCATGACGAACTCACGAATCATTAATTTTCTTACTAAGTGGTGAAACTATCATTTTATGATTGAATATTAAAGTTTTTTTTTTTTTTTAAATAAAATATTCTGCACCAATATTTTATACCTACAAAGGATCGAAACAAAAATGTTCCGCATTTTCGTTTGCGACCGGGAAGATCTGAAATGGGTATTCACGAATGCGAGATTGTTTTGCCTTTCCTAAGCAAACATGACTCGCAGATGTTGATAATTTGTCGTATAAAATGGTATCGGACGAAGCTGTGCACACCACTCGGCGGGCTGGGGCACATCACAAGCACGATCGCAAGTACACTGCAGATAGAAGCCCGGAGGTGGCCCGAGGTTTCTGCACCCCACTGTAGGCCTACAGTAGATCAGTTTATTTAATCTTCTCGTAGAGACTGTTTACTGAGAATCAACACGCCCCCCTGGCTAAAGCAGGACCGCCATGGCTGGTCGCGGATGGAGGTAATTGTCGCCGCACGGAGAGATTTGTCTGTCACTGAACAGCCCGCAGCATGAAGGCACTTACACAATTGAATACTTTAACATTTGACTGAGTTTCTATTACTCTTTCGCTAATTTACGATACAAACTTAAAATTAATGTAACACCACTTGAAACAAATAAGTTTTTTTTAAACTGAAATATCGTGCAATAAATCATTATATATTTGCCGTAAAAGTGAATCATGTAAATGTTGTGAAAATAAGTCGAAGTATAAAAATATTTTACATTTTTTCTATTTAACAGAAAAACAGCAACCCCATCTATTTACGAATACTTCCCTTAACACTATTTAGGAGATTTTTCAAGTACATTTTATACAAACTTTTTACCTTTTTCATGAAATACACGTACCGCAAAACAAAATGATACTTTAAAATATACATTTATCATCATAACTTCGATATCAGCTGGTTCTCTACAAGTGGTACCTTGACTGGAGTTTTTCCGACACCATCGAGTACGAGTCCATAGGAAGCCACGTAGTATAGAAAGCTAACAAGTCAAAGACTCGAGTTTTAATTATGTAACCGCTTTGAAAGAGATGAATGAGCATAAGGGGAAGATAGGCGGAAGACTGCCGGGAAGCATAGAAAACAAGTACATCTATTCGACTACAAAAATATCTAACATGAACGAGGAATGTTTGTTTTCTTGCTTCAAATGTTATTTCCCAATTTAAAAAAAATCTATCAGGTAACACGATCTTAAATACGAAATTATCTTTTCTTAATTCAAGCATGTTGGTGACTGCTAGAACAAATGCAAATCCTAACTGCCAAGAGCGATTTATTAAGATTTGGAAGTACACATCGTGATAATTAGTTTTCTTTATTATGTAATATGCCACAGTACCTATGGGCAGAAAGAGTATCATAAACATAACGGATATAACAAAATAATAAACAGCGTATGGGGTGGGAACCCGAGGGAGGGAATCATACCTCGAGTGCAGATTTTTGACAGGACGCCCGCTGGGCATCTGCATATCCTGATGGATAACATGACATTAAGCCCTACAATGGACAAGTGACGGAATGAAAATGACGGAAGAAACGGGACATCCCCGAGAAAACCCGCCGGCCAACGGCAATATAAGACACATTTCCCACATGCAAAAAATCAGGACTGAACCCGCCGGGGAACGAACTCGGATCGTCTTAATAGGAGCCGAGTGATCTGACCGCTCGGGATGCAACAATGCAATGTTATAATAAAGTCGAATTTAGGCCAACCGAAATTATCGGATAACTGACAATAGAGCAGCCGCTTCCTGGGACAGCTGAACGCCGGTGGAGTTCCAATTTACTGTTCGGACTACAAATTAAAACCTCAGAATTAAAAAAGCCAGGCCAGAATCATTTCAAACTTAACAATACAATTTTCTCTTATCAACGCATAAAACTTATTTTAAGCCAAGCGCCATTTCCAAAATAAATTCTGTACAAGCCACGTCGAGCCTACTGTCGGTTCACCCGAGTTTAAATTAAAATTACAATATTCACCTATTGAACATTTTCGGTTTCAATGCGCAAAATGAAGCTATGCAAGCAGTTTCAGTGCCTAAACTATGAATATAACACTGCTAATTTTTTTAATCACAAAGCAATTTATTTTCATTTCGGGGGGAGGGAGGGATATCCCGATACCCCCTCTCTGGCTATACTCCTGTTCACCCATGCCTGTAAACAATCTCAATTTATATTTCCGCAAATTGGCCTTACCCCGAGTACGCAGATATGCGTTTGTGAATAATTGAGTAGGCCAACCTACCTTCGATGAAAATAAGTTCTACGTTCACAGCTGCTAGCTAGTGACCGTAAAGCTATGGAACACGGGGGAAATGATCTCGATGCTCGTATTTCACGCGTATACGAGTCTAAGAATTGCGCGGAGCTAAGGGCAATACGCCACGCTCTAGCCTCTATACGAGCAAGTCACTGAACTGGCATGCAATCTTACCTCCGATAACTCGCATCTACGAGACATTATTATGACGTCATATTTTAAGCCACATTGGTGTTGTATTCGCATGTACCGTTTAAAAACGTGCACCAAGATTACAGTATCATGTCTAAAATAGACTTCCAGGAACTTACAATTTCAAACTGATGCTTTCAGCGCTGAATTCTGTAGCAAGCCTTCCTTAGGTAGTTGCATTGAGTAAGGTAGTCGTCTAGAGCTTTTATCTGCATTTGAAGGCGCCAGCAAGCAAGGGATAAAGGCGACAGTTAAACGCACATCAACTGGCACATCGCCTCTAAGCACACGCCACTACAAGCGGCACCCAGGCTGGGTTCGTATTTTTGAATGGACTAGGCTACACAAATCCATGTGCGTGCCAGTGTCACCATTATCTTTAGTACACAACTATCAAATTTTGAGAAACAGCAGTTTGAAAAAAGCCATAAAATTGGAGTGCTTCTAAATATGCATTCATACCAAGCTAATTGTTCTGTCACTGTTTCGTCACCATTTGGAATGTATTTAGACACATTAAATTTTTAATGAACTTATATACTTGAACTATATAAGCAATGTCCCGTGACAAACACAGCTATCGGACGTTCACGATAAAGTGAGCACTGCATCACGTTTAATTTCAGCTGTTTTGCAGCCATCATTACTAATTTCAATATGAAAACACTCCTGTAACTAAAACCAGTGCAAACGTTTCCAACACTCAAAAGTTGACAACGATTGATCAAATAAAACATATTTAGTTTATTACAACTTCTGCTGAGTGCTCAGTTGGCACTATTCGCCTCGACCAAGGCGGGTTTTCTCAGGGATCTCTTATCTCCCTCGCCCCTTCATTCCGGCGCTGCTCCATACATCATGTCACCCCTCACCTTCGCTTAACACCTACATGTTAAATTACGACCAAAATCTATTCTTATAGTTAACATGTGAAGCAGCAATAATACATACTTACGAGTGGCTAATGTTTGCTGGGACGATAGTTTAAAACGTGTCCACAACACTACGAACGGCTCATACACGCAACGAACAGGTAGACCTAGATCAAATAACGAGTTTCCCACGGTGGAGGATGGTAAAGCCACCGAGGCGCAGAAAGAGTCCCTACCTGCGCTTGAAATGCCTTGCAGCGATTTGCGATTATTCTTTTTTTGACGAAACTACTAAAGGCGCATTATATTTGTATGTCTAAGAAAAGATCACACTTCAAACTATGCCGCTATAGTTTCGAAAATTCGTCACGTTTATGTAAAACATAATTTACGGACCGCTCAAAATGGCCAAAAATGGTTTTTCCAGACTTCCGGATCTGGAAAAATAACAACCAGGTTCGTAAACACAACTATAGAAACAGGCGTAAGACTTTGCTGCCCACAAATAAAATAATGCGGTCACCGCTTAAGTTCCATAGTAAGAAGGAAAATAGTAAAGCACTGCACGCCATCTGAGTGTCTTGCTCGGAGAGGCGATATTTGCATTACTTATACGTCTGTCAACGACGCTCTTACCGCTCCTGCCTCACACACACAAACGCAGCCTATCTAGGGAGGCCCCTTAACTAGTCTGGGAACTGGAGCCTGGAAGATGCCATCAGCAGAGACGGCCGTGTGGGACAGAGAGCGCACAATAATAGAATGCCGCGTAGCGGAAGTGCGTGGAAGACTAGGCGAGTGTCACTGGAGCGCCGCTGTGTATGTAGGTCCCGCCGCACGCAGCGTCCAGTCGTGATACCTCTGTCCAAGGATCGTACATTCAAGTGTTGGCGTTATTGTTAAATATATAGCATGCTGTTAACCTAACTGTCAAGTGTCGCATGCCAGAAGGCTTATCAGTGCTCTGATGGTCCTACATACTGATCTTGCATCCACAAAGTTTAATGGCAATTGCGTTCTGGTACAAGCATCCCTGAAGGTGTACTGATATTTTTGACATTTCAAATTATAAATGTTTGTATACTACACTTTTTTTTGCATTGCTTATAATCCAATTTTAAACGTGTTCAAGTTGCAAAAAATCTTAATTTTATATTTGGATGACCTAGTGTTAGTGCTATAGATGTTACGTGTAACTATAATTGAACTAGTGAACATTTAAATCGCCAAAATATTTGTTTTCTATAAAAAAAACATCGTTTTACTCTAAGTAACTTCTGATTCGCCAAATCAGTAAGAAAATCTTTTATTTCCATCCTCTCCCTCGCTGATAATGATATGACATAACACGTGCTCACCAACGGGCGTTCTGAAAATGTGCGTCAACTTCTCAAGTCCTCACAAACTGCTCATAAATGCAGTTACAACTACCAGTTAGGTGGTCAGAACACGTAACATCATTCAGGTAAGAACAATGGCCTTTCTAAAAGGCACCATGTGCAGTTTAACAGTTTCTCGGTTTTCCATGCACCAAACACTTTCAGGAAAACATACCTGAGACTTCAGAAACGCTTCTCAATTCGATTACGCAATGGAAATTGCGAGCACATCACTAGGGCTACGAAAAATTTGCTAATTCAATGACCTGCATGCTAGAATCCAATGTCCTATGCATACTCATTCCCTGTCCATTCGTTCATTGTCTGCTGCCTGAATGAGTAGAAGGTAATGGACAAATGGTAGGGTTTCGGTGTACACAGGATAACGGATTCTAGCATGTTAGTCGTTGAACTCGCGAAATATTCCTAGCCCTACCTATCTACATTATCAAGTTCACCAAGTAAAGTATTTCTGTTGCATACGTTTACGTGTCTTGATAACAAAATAATGATTCTGTATGTGAAACATGTTGTTCCTAGAACATCCTTCGACCCCTGAACTGGATCGATCTTCACACTATCTTCTCCGACAGCCACAACTAGTGTAGTATACCTTATATGCTATTGAAAAACAAATTATAGGTTAAAGTTTTGTTTGAACCACTCCCCCGACAATTATAGACGTCCGGTGGCCTGTACTCGCGAACTGAATTACATATTTCACAATCACGGAGCAACAAACCGTTAGCTGCAAAGAACGCTGACCAGTCAAGTTTACTTGTAAAAAACACGGCATTGACAGTAGGCCTATCTACTTAATGAATGTTCACGCAACTACTTTCTACACGTACGTCCTTAATACAAGATTGTTTTTATCTCGACCTGTATAAAATGTGGGGCCAGTTCATAGGCCAGTACGCGCTTGCGTGGATTGCGCAATGCAGTAACAGTGAGTGGTGATTACGATGCTCGGTTCATTACTCTGACACTATCAAGCAGCCACGGCTGATATTACCTGAAATAGTCTGTCCAATCTCCGCGCCACACTTTCATTTTATTATTCGTTCACACTAATTTACACTGGCCAAGTTCGTAGCGGGAATTTTACACGTAGGGTGAACAATAAACGCACAATACTTGCCGCCATCACCCGTATTCACCAAGCAGTAACCTATTATGCAAGCTTTGCGTCGAGCATTCTTTGCTGTATTATTTAAGAGGGCGTGGTACATAATTCAACGCTGAAAGCATTGATCTGTAACTAGAACCCGGAAAATATCACGGATTCAATGACCTGCATGTTAGAATGCACTATCCTCAGTAAAAAAAATTTGTACATTTACAAGGAAATTCTTGAAACGTAATATCAGAACATTATCAGTCAGATAATAAAAGTAAGATGTCAGAAACCTTTTTAAAGTGGTTACAAATATCGTTAACAACTTTGGGAACTAGTAAAATAATGCTAACGAGCAGATTTTTCGAATTGAAACAAAATAAACCTAGGAGACCTTTCACATTTTACAAAACATTTCGTACTTTCACAAAAAAAATTTTTGGAAACTAGTTTCCAAAAAAAAATTTCGTAAAACTACAAGAAATTATTGTAAACTGAACCAGATATTAGCTGTAAATATACAAAATTTGTTTGTAGATTTACACAAATGTTTGTAAATATACAAGATTTTTGTAAATTTTACAAAATATTTTCGTAGTGCTACAAAAAACATTTTTGGAAACTGGTTTCCAAAAAACCTTTTTGTAAAAGTACAAATTTTTTTTTACTGTGTGCATACACAAGCCCCGACCATTTGTCCACTATTTGCTACTCAGTGGAACAGCGTAGAATTAACGAATAGACGGGATTTGAATGTGCATAGGACAATGGACATCTATTCGTCCATTCTACGTTGTTCCACTGAGTAGCAGTTAGTAGACAAATGGTCGGGGCTTGAGTATACACAGGATAGTGCATTCTAACATGCAGATCATTGAATTCGCGATATTTTCCGGGTTCTATCTATTGTTCATCTACGGAAGTTCACATTTACAAATCAGTGAATGAATGCACCTACTGTTAAGAGACGTCCTCTAGGGGAAGACAGAAGACAGTTAAGCGACTCGAGCTTAATACGCATTCACATTAAAAAAAAAAGTTAACTTTTACTCAAGTGTATGAGAATATAACCCAACCTTGAGCGGGAAACCTGGTTTCCAAACAAATGGTGGAAATTTTCACACATTAGTGCATTCCCCACACAAACAATTCGGAAATTTCGCTCGTAATTTATGTAAAATTACCATGAGGGCCTGCGCCTATATGTAAAGAAAAATATTACGCATCACATTGTGTAACTTTCCTTTACAAACTTAGCTGGTCTCCGCAGCGTAGTCTGTTAGGAGCTATGGTCTACAGTACGAGAGGTCCTGGGTTGAAGTCCTGGCTTAGGCATTGATGTGTTGTCCCTTCATCTCGTTTCGCCCTCATCGGCTCTAAACATCTCGTCATTAAAGGACGCAAAACCGCCTCACCACATTTACAAGTGAAAAGTAATTTTCCCTCGCTTATAGATTTAATTAGCTACCATTAATTAGGCCTAAATGTAGAATACATGCACTCTAATTTCACAGTGTTTATGCACGTGGTGAGCTAAAAGAATCGTCCTTAGAGCGCGCGCTCTTCCAGGTACCGATCTCACTCGTTGGGGGTCATTACCATTAATTAGATCTGCAACAGTCATATTATTGCACGTGTCGACGACCAGAGGATATAATTACACATTCCATTATGTAGTTTCCATCTACCCCTTCAGGACACAGAGCGCCGACACTATAAAAATACCATCTTTTAACTAGGTTACTATTTTTATCACTTGAATGATGTAGAATAGAACTCAAATATGAGTCTATAGATAATAGCTTTTTATCTCTCATGGATAAAACCGTATTCCCAGAACAGTTATTTACTGAGACGCGTGTATACACGCAAACACTGATATTACAGAAAACGTCTAGCTAACGACTTGCGATTGTGTGCGTGAGGCAGAAAATCGAAGTAGTTGTAAGGTTGCTGCTGACTGGCGTATGTAATGCATTATCGCCTCTCCGTGCAAGCCACTCAAGCTGGCGTGCAGTGATTTACTATCATTTCTTTCTATGGAATTTTAAGGACATGCTCTTTAGTTTCCACTGTTTTTTTTTTGATAATTTATTTTTTAATCTTAAACGAGAGCAGATATTACAAATCTGTCTGGCAGTTTTGTTTGAAATGGTTTTTGCCGTGATAACTATGTTTTTCTAAACCAGAAACTATACGGTTTCGACTAAAAAGTATCAGCTGAAACCATAGTATTTACTGCCTTGAAAAAAAAAATTCAGCCAACATGGAGAAGACGATTTTAAACAAAACTGCCACACGTATTTTTGATGTTTATATTACGCGTAAAAATTTAATATTTCTATAAATTGTACACACTAGAGATACGGTCTTAAACGCAGACCATGTTTTATTTGTAAAAAGCATAGTTTGACCTCATAAGACTTGTTTCTGTTGTGTTTTTTCGAATTCTGTTGTTATTTTTCTAGGTTAGGCAGTCTGGAAAAGGCATTTTCGGCCATTGTGAGTGAACCGAAAATAATGTTTCTATTAAACGTGCCTAATTTTTACATCCATAGGGACAGTTGTTTCGCAGATGTATAAATTTAACGCACGTTAGATGATTTGATAAAAAAAAGTAATAAATAATAGTCATTAACACACTGCAACGGATTTGAAGAGCAGGTATAGTGAATCCCTAACATGCGGCAAAATATAGGGATACAAAAGTGGTGGGGGGGTAAGGGGTGTTGACAAGTTGCAATGGAACAAGAATGGCAACACAATCTACACGTCCAAGAGAGCGATAAGTCAAGTTCATAACCGGAGAGCGGGGATCGAACCCGTAACACAACCAGGGGGGAGGTCGTACCGCTGACCTCGTGACCAACAAGCCTCAAACAGACACACGTTGCGCACAAGTGAATTACAGACAACAACTTGTTAAAACCAGCTATTACAACGTTGCACGGTAGAATGTAGGCCAGCCGTATCCACGTAGACCGCTTGCTTGAGTCGCCAACACAATGTCAGTCTAATACGCGGGTTACATACACGCCTAAGCATTACCACTGACCGCGAACGTTGAGGGGAATAACGCCCGATGTTTGTATCGGTATCCTATGGTGAATTACATCAACACCTCTACATCAGCTAGTACTGTTAATGTACGATATTTTTTTACAACGCGGCACTCTGCAATATGAACGCATAATTAACTATCAATGCAAATGAATTCTCGTCGTGTTTGAACAAACTCAGTCTTTTACTGTCTGCTGGTGCGTTTCAAGACCATCGTCGTGCCTAGAGATTACCATTACCGCGGGGCGTGCTGGATGAATTTCCAGAAGCGTAAATTTTCATTTGTGCGTATATAGGTTACATATACATACCCACATACACAAAACAGTCACACACATATACATACATTTCAAAAAGATTTCATTTTTTTCCAGTTGTCATAATAGACTACATATAGATCATGACACAAACATAAACCATAAACCTGGTAATAATTGTAATTTCAGTAAAAATAATTTTCAGAAGCGCTTAAGATGATATAACTTATACGGGACTAATTTGACTATATGAGTAAGAATAAAGGATCAGTAACTTAAGGGGCCCGCCTCGTTGCCATAAAATCACACTGCAGCGTGTTCGAAGAAAAAGTTTTACACCGAAACTAATACACGTGTGTTCATGCCGTTTGTCTACGAAAAGAACACACACTTCAGACGACTGCCGTTAAGTACTTTCAAGACAACACACGTATTAGAAATCCCCTTTTAGGGCACGTCAAAATGGGTTAAAACGGGGTTTTCAGGCTGCTATAGCGGAAAATATACTAGCCGAATACATGTGAAACCACTTAAGGGCAGTCCATTGGACTTTAGCAAAGTGATTTCGTAAATAAAACAATAGGGTCACAACTTAAAGTTCAATAGGAAATTTGTTTTTTCGCTAAAACTGCACGCCTTACGCTTAGAGGCGAAGCACCGTTGTACGGCCCATATGACGTCGCCCTTAGCACCATACCTCACTCACACAAACACATGTGCCACGAGGTGGGCCCCTGAACTGTCGCGTGCTTTCTGGCTATATCTCGATCATTGTAGGTCAAGGAATGGTTACACATCGTAAAACATCAATACCGGGATGAGTGTAGGCCTATCTGAACCGCAATGTTCAATGTCTACGATATGATGGGGTGGAGGGGGGTGGTTTTTGTGGCCCACCTGAACTACCCCGCAGGCACGACCATGTTGATAATACCCGAGGAACGGCACAGATCTCAGTGGATTAGCCCTGGCCCTGGGAACACACACGTGAAACATCTACCTAGCCTAGCTCGGCAACTTCCACTTATACATATTCAGTGGCTAGGAAGGAAAAGGAGGGCGACTGGACGTAGTGACCTTGAACCTGTGGCGCGAAGATGTTCGCGTGTTGACGACAACCAACCTCGGTCACTCCTCCCTCCATTTATAGCCGCGCTGAGCGGTGTCCGTTTCTCTACGCGGCGCCGCGGCCGGCACATCGCAGCCTCGCTTGGGAAACCACAGTTCCTTCTCGCCGTTCGGGTAATTTAGGCCTATAGTTTCCTGCCACTTTTTAACATAAACAAAAGCACCCCAAGGAACAATCCGAGTGTATAGACTGTCCTGTGCTCAAAATTTAACGTCCGAGATGACATTTTAAAAAGTATTATTCCTGACTGGGCGGTCTTCGAAAGTGGTCACTTTATCGCGAACTACCTATAGCCGTCCTACAAGTATAGGCGGTTCAGGATCAAGTAAGCGCTTTTGAAGACCATCGTGTCTAGAAAAATTATTATAAATTATTTATTATTAATTCAGACATTAACATTTGAGTACAGTACATTAAACATGCTTCTGTCGTTACTTTGACTGCATGATTCATATTAAAAAGTGCCAGGAAAGTACTAATTATCTGAAATGAAAAAAAGTAACTGGAATTTCTAAAGTACTCACTTTATCCTGAAATGAATGTATCTCTACAGGAGTGCTTACACATTTTCATTAGAGAAAAAGGATGCTAAATGTGTAATAATGTAATATTTTATAGCTACACATAAAATTGCGCAAAATTATTCTTTTCAACTACTCATTAATTGACAAACTATATACTCGTATAATTTGCGGGTTTGCTCGCATGTAGACACGCTTCCAGGAACGTCTGTTTACTGAAGCATACATGTGCGTGCTCATTGGTTCCTCGCTGTGGGTCTGCACTTAGCTGCTTCGTTATTATTGGTTCGGTGCCTTCTATAGGTCGTTCAGGACAATGTGAGCCCTAAAAATTTAACCTCTGAAAAATATCACTAGCCGTTACTGCATGTAATTCAACATTAACTATAGTTGCCTTGCCGCTTCTATGGTTGGCAGCGAAATTACGCAATATACGTCCGTGTATTTTCTTATTTAAATACAACAATGCAAAGGCGAAATAAACCGAAATCGACATAATCGTGATTTATATAATTAATAATATATTTTTATCGAACTGTATCGACTCATTCTGTCTGCACAATTTATCTTACACGCACAAACGTCAAGTGACGTGCCCAGAGACTTTAGGTATGTCCCATCGTTAGCCGTTACGCGCGGAAAGATACGAACTGGTTGGAAATAGAACGTTAGCAGGACTTTTTTGAGTGTTCACTTTAACCCGAACCGCCTCTATCAAGAATGAGATATTACTTGGGACAATTGCGAATGTGAAACACACAGTTCTTTGAATTATTGCTAGTGCCCAAACATTTTTCAGATCCGTGACGATGGATATTTACCTGGTAACAATACCAGTTTTTATAAATAAAAAAAAAACATTTGAGTAGTTCTACAAATGCTTTTATGCTTACCTGGAAACATACTCTTCCTAATTATATTAGGAAGAAACCATAACAGTGTACCGGTGGTTAGCTTCAATCGCATTTGTTTTCAAGCTACAATTTCGCCCATCACTGTTCAAAGAATGGTCGCACTTTTTTTTAAAACAGCGATACTGGGTCAAAGACAAGTGCACTTATGAAACTGTCACGTTGAATGGTTACATTAGAAGGATTGAGGGGGGGAGGGATTGTCGCAGAATATAGCGATCGATAACCCTCAGCCCTGGTGAGGCGGTGCTTTAGACGACCTCAAAACAGATTATCTAAAGACACCACTTCACCAGATTCGTCATGGGAAAAAAAGTATTATTCAACAGAAATGTTCAGGCCAATCGAAACAATGAAAATATATACACAGCCTAATACTTGTTTTAACAAATGCTAATTACAGTGTGAATGACAGTTCTGTAAACACTACTGCTTCTTACAAAGAACTGAACTGATGAATAGATACAAAAGTTAAAAAAAAAACTACATCCGAATTTTTAAATCCAAACATATGTAGAGCCAGTAAAACCTTTCATTAGCAAGGCATACATATTATGTCTAAATTAAATAAGAGCTGTATAAAAAAAGAGAGAAAAAGTTAGGAGACGAATAAAAGCTGGAGGAATGGGAGAAACTTAAGGGCATTGGGCCTGATGCAGCTCAAATTCACCTAATATTTTTTTATGAGTCTTACACGATTGAATTATTTTGATGACTGTTTGTTCCAGTCGCACTCTGGCTGCACAAATATCTACCTCTCCGTGGATTTGAAAAATTTACCGACTCTTGACAGTTTCATTGTACCTTCAAAAACAGTGACACATTTCAAGACGAAAATTCAATTTTCGTTAACTGTAATAACCACCATGAATACTAAATTCTGTTACGTGAAAAATTACTGTTTGTTTGCATCGCATCAGACAACTCGCCCAACCACTGGCTAACATCCACTCAACAGAGACCTGTAAGGCCGATATTTATGCAGAGGTGTGTGTAATCTCATAGCTTTTAGCGCCGTGTTCCGTTACTCGCACTGTGCGTGCTAATGCCTTCGTGCGCTGGTCCATAATCATTTCGCCGGCGCACGACTTGCGCGTAACGCCACACTACTTCCGGCCAACTTGGCGCACGAAAGAACGATATCACGGCGAGTTTCATGCGGCTCCGTGCGATGACGTCACAAATGGCGGTACACGGCCATGTTATGCGGTTAGTTTATGTTGATTGAGCACACGGTCTAAGAGGAAGAGGTCTTGTCTTGACACTGCGTATGCTCTCCAGCAAGAGAAAGCGACTCTTTATCAACGAGCACTAGTAGTAATTTAGTGGAGATTTGTCTCTTCTACATCTGGCGGTGATACAATTTTTACAATTATGTATATAAAATTATGTTAATATGGTAAGTTGGAATTTTAGATTTATGCTTCGCATCCATAAATGCATTTGCATGTACGTGAAACTGCTTCTGGATAAAAATGTACTTTTATTTTTGTAAACACATTCGAACAAAATCTATTACTTGCTGCCCTACAAAATTTTACAATCGTTGCAATGTGTGTGTACACGTAAAATATTGAAAAACTAAATTTTATGGTTGAAATGTGTTTCAATACAAAATTGCGTATACATTATCTAGATTTTCAATTTTGTTTTCTGATACAGGCAATATCGATAACAACATACTTTAACTTGCTAAGCCAAGTACGAAAGACAAATCTTCCACTAAAAATACTACTAGTGCTGCGACAAAAATAAAGTGTCATTTTATTCCCCAGTGTCAAGACCTTACCTTCATAGACCGTGACGGAGCATTACAACTGCGAAAGTTGTTTCCTAGCCATCTTACTCTGCATTCTAAACTGTTACCACCGACATTACTTACTGCTGCTACTTACAAAAAAAATTTACCAGAAACGGCAAATCATCCTCGGCGATATACAAGGAAGTCAAGAAACAAACACATAATAAACACACGATGCGAATCCTGGGATAAGTCATAAGACGGAAATGTCAGTGGCAAATGATGTACGATGACATTTTATATGCACAATGTGGCAACAGCACTGAATTTAGTCCCTCTTGTGCTCCACAGTATCTTATCTATAGAACCACGCTTTTGTTGCTAAAATATTTTTTCCCCACTTTGTTTCAGTGTCTCACGTGCACATCGGCAACTGTGCTTCATGGTTATTGGCAGCGTGTCTTTGTTCAGACACGTTTCTCATTTGACTGCACGAATTAGAATACGATTACTGTGACTCCGTACGTCTGTAATTTGCCAAGGCAAATGAAAGTAAAATCATCCAATCACAGACGATGTAGCAGAGTTGAAGATGTGCACGTGACACATCGAAACCAAATATTCAAACAATTTTCGCAATAAAATCGTAGCTTTACTTATCTACTACTGTCCTGATCTGCATGTTATGGGTGCAGGTTCAAATCCCGAGCAGTCCAAACACGATTCTACGTTTACATGACGTAACATACGTAATACCTGGACGTGGAGCACAAGAGATCCTTTCTCCGCGCAGAGTTGCCACATTGTGCACATAACATGTACAACATTTTGCCACTTACATTTTCGTCTCCGATACGGCTCAGTTGGTGTGCTGAGTTTACTATGCGTTCGTTTCTGGACAGCCAGCATATTTATTGTCAAATTCAAACATTTCGAAAGAGCTCCAGAAAGGGCTGACGACCGGTTTATCTGTGCTAACAAACGCACACGCAGGACCGGATATAATACATGAAGGCAGAGCTGCGGCGGAATCAGGGCAGGATTTATGCACCTAGGCGCCCTAAGCTCTTGAGTCTCAGTGCCCTTGCAGCCTCTCTTTTCCTACCTTCCTTACCAACTAGCGATCTTTTCCCATTTTCAACACCACGTTATTTAAATTACTCTTCTCTGTTCTTTTGTTGTGTATAATAACAATAAAAGTGATTACTTAATATTTATTTAGTTAAACCTAACGCAGTTGTTTGAAAATTACTTTTAAAAATATAGATCAGATAATACTAATAGAGAGAGTATTAGTCAACAACGTGAGCATTGAAAACATTAACATTTTTTAGAGGTCACCGTATAGACATTTTTAAAAAACAGTGCTGAAAAATGCCCCACATTTTCTCCTCGCTAAAAGCGCGCTCCTGTGGAAGATGCGCCCTAGGCCCAGGCCTAGTGGGAAATCCGGCCCTGGGCGGAATGCTAGGGAGTACTCGGAGAAACTTGCCGACAACGGCCACGCCTTCCACATGTGAAGAATCGTGAGCCACGTCGCCTGGGTAAAACATCGTAGAACAAAACTGGTGCACAACGAGAAAACCCCCGCCATTACAGTATCGCCCGCATTATCTCTATTCTGCCAATATGGTTACCTTCCACATTTTGTGCCTGACGGTTGGCAATAAACTTGCACCGAGCTATTATCACCAACTGTTTCTACAAATGTTTCATATGTGCTTAACTTACATTCCGCATGTATGTATAGTTTGGCAACTGGCCCTGTAACGTCAACTGGTTGAACAGAAAATAAATATTTAACAGAACCAACGAGGTGATAACCAACTCGATTTAATCCTCGTGCCGTATAAGAAAGTATAGGCCTACTACATTTCGAGAGAAAATCGGTTTTATGAGAATTTTTAATAAATATTATTCACTTAAGAAAGTCCCAGGTTACCCCACTGCAAAATAAAACCGTGCGTTACAAATTACGTTTTATTATAAGCGAGAGTGGTGGTACAATCGTCAAATGGACACTTGCTATGCGATTTATTCAGTACAGTGCTTCGTTTTGAACCCTCAACGGACGTTTGCTGAACAAGAAACGCTCTACAAGATTCAAAAGGAACCAATACTACACGACCAATTGTAACACGTGTCCCACGTTGGCATAGGTTATGTCGAAACTCCCCTGAGCTGTGACTTGCTCACGTCAGAACTAAGGTTCAGCGGGTGAAGGTCACGACCCCCTCGCGGAGAGAGCGCGACAACTCAGTCCATGTGTAGCCACGCCCACCACACAGCCGGTGTTCGAAGCGAGGCAATACTCAGTTAAATTGTAGACACACGCCACTGCTGCGATATGTCGTCCCCGAAAATCAGGCAAATACACTTAATGCTACTTTCCTAGTTTTTTTTCCCTCGCGTGGTTTTTCGGGGCGACAGTTTTTTTTATATCTGCTATCGTTTAGGCTGCAAAATTAGTGTAAATGAGGGATCGTACCTTAGTTGAGATCACAGTCAAACATTTACGCTGTTATACTCTTGTTTCATAAAATTTCTCCCACTGAAAACGTAATTTTAGCAAAAGTTAATGGCAAAAAAAATAAAAAATTCAGTTTCTACGCGACAGTTAGTTTTCTATCATCGGTTTCATAATAATCAACACTACACCAACCACATTCTTGTCTTCAAACAGACGCTACTCCTATGGACGCAATCTCACGATTTATCGGGAGTATCTACAGTAATTAATAGCCATGTGATATCTCTCTACGAACTGCCTGTTACCATTAACCTAAAGAATTCATATCAGGAGTATGTGTACCGTTTCTTATTTTAAAGAAATAATATAAAAATATGATTCGGTACTTATTTTGAAGCTTACCAATTACAATATATCAATTTTAAAAATGCGGAATATAATACTATAGTACTCAAAATTATGAGTTTGTCCCCGAACATCGTAACGCGACTGCGAACTGGCAACAGCGCGCGCCGTAAGCACTGTAATGCAATTTAAGGCTGGGACGCTCTAAACTCATGCTCGACACATAATGTAAAATATGATATGAATATGGTCTCCGCCAAACTTAGAAGTTAATATAATACAATCAGTACTCTTAACGATTGTGGAACAACGCTGGTTGTAAAATATGCATACTGTAGTGTGAGTGCAAACAAGACTTATGAAGTCGTATCAATTCGGAACGGGTTCGATCCCCGGCTCCGGTAATACAGATTTCGGTTTTTCAAGGTTTTCTAAATCACTCTAGGCGAATGCTGGGATCGATAGTTAACCAAAGACCATGGCCGAATCCTCTCAACTTCTGCCACTGTACCAACTTGTGTGGCACCGTGCCTAATGAACTCGCGGTCGACGATACGTGAAACACACTTACCCTAGGCCTACATAAATTAACACAATTAAGTTAATTTTAGCTACTCGTGCATCAGCAAAATGTGGGTTACACAACAAAATTCCTGCAAATTTAGAGAACGATTACCAGTATTGTGACATCCAGCAATTGTACTGCGGGAGTCGCCAGTTACAAACCACAGGCTGTCCAAGGACGGGTTCTACATTGTAGGCGTATTACGTACGTTACTTTCATGGAAAGTTCCCCATCATTGAATATTCACAGCCATATATATATATATATATATATATATATATATATATATATATATATATATATATATATATATTCAATTACGGCATTGAACATGAAGGCCTATTACATAGTCAAAGCAGATATTATGTCTCAATTCCACCGAACAATGACATGGTTGCATGGCCACTGGAAGCCATGCCGTAGTCTAGTCGAATAGAATGACGCACGAAAGAAATTTGCTTACAGTACTAAACAAGGTTGTCGCCCGGATGTCGATGTTAAGTTATGTAACGTATTAGTAGTTTTCTACGCCGCCTGGCAATTGCTTGCCAACGAGGTCTAGTAGGCCTTGATAGCTTATGAATGAGGCCACTTCATGTAACCGGCAGTCTAAACTTGTTACTGATAACAAATGCTACATAAAAGGGGACAGTATTAATTACCCACCCGAATATCTTCAGCGAGCGTGTTTACTTGTAGTTATGATTGCTTATGAAATATTAAGTTGAAATTGAGTTTTCAATATGTCCGCAAAATGAATTACAGTCGTAGTAATGCAGCCCTGAAAATATACTGAAAATTAGATATTAAAATACTTCACATTACGGACAAATTGAAAACACATTTTTGGTCAACTCAGCTAGCACCACGAAAAATTAACACATTCCGTCCTGACTCACCCTATTGTGTGTACGTATACACATATAATATGTATGATTTATACAGTCAATCAAGGCGCTCGGTTAGGCCTGTCAAAATGAAGAAAAAACAGATCAAAATAAGAAATACAACCAGGAAGTAAAACTCGGAAATTAACGTTAAACATGTATACAAATGAAATTGGTATGACGAGTGTTGTATTCAGAAGACCCTGACAGCAGAAGTAAAAGACCCTATACCAGACAAATACGTAGTCAAGAGAACCTCTTGGAGAGGGGAGGGGGTATGACAGTTATACAGATTTAGGCAATAGATGATACCGCGATGTGCGATGCTTGCACAGAGCACAGCCGGTATCCGTTATATAAGACATAGGCAAAAAGCGGCGCAGGAACGGTGTTTATTCTTTTCCACGCGAAAGCGCTAAACTTATTAGCAAAATGTTTATCATACATTTTAAAATACACCACGATTACTTTGATGTTGGGGCCCTCGAAATGGCTAAAAACGACTACTTTTAGACCACTGTTAAAGTACAGAAATACCTCCTGGATTCGCAAAACAGAACACTAGCAGCATCCGTAGGACTTTACAACAAACATTCCGCAAATAAAACTTGTAGGGTCACCGCTTTAAGTCCAACAGAAAAAGAGCGACAAACGAAAACACTGCCCATCAGTTTGGTGCGAAGCGAATAGAAGGAAAGTGGTCAGTGTCTAGTGGGTAGACGTTTTCGAAGTGAAAAGGGGCCGAGGGGGGTCCAGTCCTCCAAAAACTACCTAGGGGATGCTTGTCCGCCAAAGAAATGATTAAAAAATTATATAATATATTGTAATAATCATACAAGCGGCATATTCAAAGTTTATGTATTAAAATTTCTTAGAAACCCCGATTTCACAAATTGAAAACACGTCTTTTTTTGGGATAGAGTAAACCACCCCCCCCCCCCCCAATTTAAAGCGATGATCGACATATTAGCCAACAGACATACTTGCCCCTCCCCACAAAAAAAAATTGACTGCCACGCACGCCAAAGCTTTGCAACTGTTGGCACACTACCTCCAGACACACTAGCTCCAAGGTCGTGACCGTGGCGTGGATCGACCACGTCGATCACAGCAGACGTCTAGATCCGAGGACCCCGCCCTCCAGCCAGCTACTTTGAGCATCTAGGTATTAGGGCGTCAAGGGCGACACATAAACATCCCTCACACGCATGTACAAGTCACTGTACTGACGTGATAGTAAGCCAGGTGCGAAGTGAGTGAAGAGATTTTGGTCAGCGCTTAACAGCGAGGTCTTCAGCGCTGGTGAGGGGTGATGTGAATATGGTGCAGCGCCGCAATGAATGGCCTGGGGAAACGGGAGATCCCAGATAAAACCCGCCGACTAGCGACATCGTCCGGCACGATTCCCACATGCGAAAATCCGGGAAACGACCCCGCCGGAAATCGAACCCGGATCGCCTTGGTGGGAGGGGAGAGGTCTGATGGCCCCTCGGCCACCGCGGCCCCAAGACAGATAGACTAATATGCAACACTTATGCTGTAAAGATTAAGAAGCCTCCCTAGATAGGCTGCATTTGTGGGTGTGCGGCAGGATGAATAAGGTTGCTGTTGACCGGCGCATGTAAGCGTTATCGTCTCTCCGCGCAAACCACTCAGCTGACGTGCAGTGCTTAACAAGTGTTTTTTTTCCTATGGAGTTACAGCGATGACCACATTTAATTGTTGGGCAGTATACTTCAAAGTCTAACGATAGTTTCTATTGTGTTTTTCGAATCCTGCTATATTTCCAAATACAGCAGTCTGGGAAAGCCATTTTAGGCCATTTTGAGTGGCCCGAAAATAGTGTACTTCTAATAAACGTTCCGAATTTTTATAATTACAGCAACATAGTTTGAATCGTGTTACTTTTTTTTCGCTGAACATAATGCGCGTTAAATAGTTTCGTAAAAAAAAAGAATAAGTCTTAACTCGCTGCAGGTCAGGAGGCCTATCTCTTCTACATGGTCCTTGTAAAGACGTGCCCATTTAGACCAATATTTAATATTTTTACCAAACCTGCGAACTACGAGCATGGTGATAGTCATGTAGGACATCGTGTTTAATGGGTATATTGACCATTTTCATAGGCATGATTGGCAGAAACAAATTGGCTAAATTGAGCAACTACACTCTATTTCGTATTAACTCCGGTAAAATTCTACCAAACCACTATTTGATTCAACAGTCCTGAAGGCACGACTTTCAACTGTTGTAGGCTGTGTTTCATACTGTTAGCCGACAGTTTTAGTATCAAAATGAACAAACTATTTCTATTTTCCCCGTTTACATTATACAATGTGTCTTCCCCTGTGACGTTACAAAATTGTAATATTTATTTACTAACGCTATACGCAACAGAGTGTACAATGAAAGCCCTACGCATAAATTTAAAAACCTAAAGCTAAAACTTACTACGTAAACCGCATACAACCGTCGAAAGCACGCCAAAGAAGCCCTCACACATCCAGTGTTTCTGACAACAGAAAACTGACAGTGATAATGGCGTTTTTAAGGAGCGGAAAATGTTACATTTTCGCCACTGGTCAATGCAAAAATTACTAGATAAACTGCAACTTGAGAGCTTAAGCAAGTATTCCGAAGACTGCGAGAGATCTCGATCGGCATGACACCACTTAATGAACCACGGCGCAACGTTACATGTACTTGCCCCATTTGACTTCACATTTCCCGCAAATTTACACCACTATTGCCATTACGAACCACTAACGAGATAACTGTTTCTTATGCCACTTAACGTCGGTACTATGTAGGTAATGGGTAAAGATAAGGAAATGTTGCGGGTTCAACGACCTGCTGGCTGAACTCCAAAGTCTAGCGTACACTCGCTCCTCGGTTAGTTGTTCGTTGGCTGCTGCCCCAATGAATGGCCGGGGGCGCCTATTTTCATATATTGCGTTACGTCTATGTTTAAGGCAATGTTCGGCGGTTTATTTTCACGCCGGTGCAAAGAACTCAATCGTTTTAATGATCCTTTAAATTGAGCTCTGTGTAGTTTTACAGTGCTCAATTCTATGTAGGCTTTTCATGTAAAATAACCCACGGATCTCATGCGAAAAAATAACATTTTGACCGACAGCAAAATTTGCGATACTTTGATTGCAAAACTGTAAGAACCGTGGAGATAATTGATATAGTCCATCCTATGAACGAGTTCACTAGGCCAGCTGGTTAGTATCGTGTCAGAAAATTAACCCGAATATTTAATTTTAAGAACATTTATTTGACTTTCTAAATGAGCGAATGAAGAGTAAATGACGATATGATCATTAAATATCCTGCACACCAAATGATGATTCACAGCAGGTCATAGAAAACAATGCCAATATAACTGTTAGGTAAGAGAACTCGTTCTTTGGATCATTTATACGAAAAAAGTTTCGGTTTAAACATATACAACTATCATAACATTGTAGCGATTCTTAGAATATAGACATTACGTTGTAATAGAAATCATTGTAAAAGTAAGAAGACGTGGCCTAACTCGATTTTAAGAGAAGTCCTCGACTGAACATGGACGGTGTTGAAGTATGTGACGCGTATTCATTTTTACGCGAAACCGCTTAACTTATTCGTATTATGTTTATCTACCAAAAGAACACACACTTGAAACGTTGCTTCTATGTTTTTTTAAAACTTAAGCACGCTTGTTAGAAACATGATTTTCGGTTCTCTAAACATTGCTAAAAACTGTTTCGTTTTAGACTGTTACCTCAGAAAATAACCACCTGATTTCGAATAATGCAAATCGAGAGGCGTGCACTGGTCTTGACATAATATTATCCAAAACTACGATTGTAGAGTCATCGTTTATAGTCCCATTGGGAAAAGACAACGAAAACAGCGCGCAAGTTCGGTGCGCTGTGAATGGAGGTGGTATGCTTTCCGTCGTGTGTGGTAGGTACTATATGGCTCATTATCGTCCCCGGTGGCCGAGAGGTCAGACCCCTCGCCTCTCACCAAGGCGATCCGGGATCGATTCCCGACGGGGTCGGTCCCCGGATTTTCGCATGTGGGAATCGTGCCGGATGATGCCGCTGGTCGGCGGGTTTTCTCGGGGATCTCCCGTTTCCTCCGCCCATTCATTCCGGTGCTGCTCCATACTCACCTCATGTCATCTTTCACCTACGCTGAAGACCTCTATGATAAGCGCTGACCAAAATCTCTCACTCACACATAACCACCCCGCTGTTTCCACGCATAAAACGAGAAGATCTGAGACCGATACAGACTTCTCTCAAGTGCCCGTAATGTTCTCGCGTATTTCGAGGTGTCGCATGACCAAGAAGGCACGCGCGGATGTCGAGAGACTCGAGCGTAACGCAGACCACGATCGTAGTGTGATCCCAGCAGGACCGCGACCAGGGCAATGACGGTATCACGCCGACCTAGCGGCGCGATGGTCAGTGTCGCGCTCCGTTCCACCCGAGCGCTCTGGAGGGCGTGACGTCACAGCACGTGTCTTCTCTGCTCCACGCGGCCTGCCTGTCTTACCCGGAAGATGGCTGCATACGGAAATTGATACCTCCTACCATCTTCTTCCCAATTTCCAAATGCTATGTATATTTTTGGTCAGTTATTTACTTTGTTCAATACAATCAATATTCTATTAAAAACTAATATACAATCTGCTAAAATTATTACTGGACATCACAAAACATAATGAATTTGGAATTAATTCCTATTCACACTAATGTATAAGCGTATTCTGAATGTCAACCAATAAATTCAGTTTTTTAGTAGAGTCTATACTTCATTAATCTACTTATATATGGGTCCTTAAAATTGTAATCCAAAATAAAATAACTATATAAACACATATGGTTGTATATATATATATATATATATATATATATATATATATATATATATATATATATATATATATATATATATATATATATATATATATATATA